>ML811370.1:28172-104259 GCA_009831015.1 Picea engelmannii | reverse complement strand
GGTGCTTGGCACAACGTTTGACAGTTGATGGTGTGATTAGGCCTTGGAGGGGCCAATGCTCCACTTTTTAGGGCTGGACATCCCCCATTGGATCTCAACGTCACCCTAGAAAGGGCATGACGTCACCCTACTAGGGTTCATTCATGTAATTTTGTTTGATTTTGTAAATTATGGAAAATTGATTAGGTCAACCTTGTAATTTTGAACTAAAATTAATTTTAGGGTAAATTTTGTATAAATAAACAGAAAGTGACATTCATTTTCATCATAACTTGTCACAAGAGCTAGGGGACTTATTTTTTTTCCCTATTAGGGTTTAATGGTTGTTTTAAGCAAGGCACATCCCTCTTGAGGCTTGTTTTTTTTGGCACTTGGATTTATTTATGAAGTGTTTTTGGTGATCTAGGATTGTTCTACATGATTATTCTTGGTGCAAGTAAGTAAATTTTACTTTTGTAATTGGTTAATGGTTATGGTATGGTTTTCTTACTCATATAAGATTATGAAATGACATGTTTAATTAATGCTTGAAGTAAGAAACTTAAGGTGCTACTTTCTTGCTTTTCGTTCACTAAGATTTCATTGAATTAGCCTAGTAATTTGTGCAACCTCTAGAGCCCTAAAGTGCTAGCACTTTAGAGGTTGTCACTAATTATCGTGCATAATACTTTTTATCCACAAAAATTCAAGGAGAGGGATGTGTTAGGGCCTCTAAGTGATTACACCTTAGCCTCCTCCCTTCTCGAGGTCAAAACCTAAGAGGAATTAAGGTGCTATTCCTCCTAGGTGTTTTTGCCTCTTGGATTGTGTGCATAATCATAAAATTACCATCCCTAGAAGAGATCCGCCTACTTAGACTCCATTACCCAAAGAAGGCACTAGTCTTCTTTCTCCACTCCTTTGACAAGGATCTTCAATATTCAACCAAATATTTCTACTGGATACCCTACTAACCTAAACTAACTTACTAATCTAGTTTAGAAACACTAACAACCACGTTGTTGCTTCCATAATCACTGCTACATCTATCATTTGCAACTTATATCATCCTATTAAATATTTAAAACTAACCCATAAAATTGTACAAGGCAAAATACAATCAAATTTGAATTTAGTGTGCATTAAAGTGCCTTTTAAAGTACTTTTCTGAAGGTTTTGTTGCTATAGTTGCTATTGTTAATTTGTTGCTATTCAGTTGGCTGAAACAACCCTCTATTGATTGATGTATACCTAGATTTTGCATGAGACAAAGTGTTATCATTTTGAGGCTTGGAATACCTTTCTATATTGTCTACTTAAGTGCATTTTCTAGAAGTTACAACTGTCATCATTAATTATTGCTGCCACTTATTTGTCATTTACTTCATACATTGATTGGTAGAAGTCTTTTTTATAAACGCGAAGTATTGATGAAGACTTCATTATCATTTGTTGTTGCCATACCGTTTGTTGTTGTATTGGTAAGGGGAAGGTACACTTTATCCTCTAGCTTTATCCTTCAAAACTTAAGACTTATTTGAGTGACCTAAAGAAAGGGGTAGCATACATTTACCTTTTTCCCTTCTTCAACCAACTAGGTCATGGGACGTATCCATTAGAGTGAGTCTTTCCTCCTCCTAAATAGAAAGAGGTACCCTATTGGGGTGATAGTGACATGGATACCTCTGTGGTACGCCAATCTTTACTACTTGCCTTTAGGCTTTGGGCAAGTACAGATTGTGCGATAACATTGTTGGTGTTGTTTTCTGGGAACATCGAGTCAATTTTCCTCGAACGACACTTTTTCGGTAAGCCTTTATCCAAAGTATTCATTTCACAAATCTTACCCGGCGACTCCACTGAGGGTGATTCCCTCACTCCATTTGATAATCCTTAGGAGGTTATCTGGCGACTCCACTGACCTTTTCCAAGGTGCCACCTTACTCTCAACTTTGTGATATTTCCAAGGTATGGGATCATGGCGCACTGGGAGAAAGTGTATCCATCTATTGATTTTGAAAGTTTTCAAGGATACCCACATTATTTTTATATAAAATGGTTAAAAATCTGTCTAATATTTAAAGGCCTCCCGATTACTCACATTGTAGAATTCTTGAAGTATATAAGTGAAATATAATTTGAAGGGGAGGATGTTTTGATAAAATTGTTCATAATTTCCTTGCCATCATTTGTACAAGAATGGATCAAGGGTTGTTGCGAAGAAAAGGGTATATCCTCTTTCATAAATATCATCAGTAGATTTCTTGAGTTTGCAAAACCACAATACCAGACTGATGAGGATGCCCTTCAAAATCTTGAAATAGCCCTAGAGGACGAAGGATTCAACACTGATATTGTAGAATATGTTAGGGGTGCATACCATGCTCAATGCCAAGAACCCTTTGATACATAAGAAGAGATTGATGAAGGAGGTTACCAATCCCATGAGGAATATAAAGAATTCACTCATGATTCTACCAAAGATAATGAGGACCTGGTTGAAAAACGAGAGCCTAAAGATTTCAATCATGAGGATGAAGTGTTGATGTGTGATCTTCCCTCCGAGGAAGCCTTCCAAGATCCTATCTCTTCTGCAAAAGAAGAAGAGAATGAGGTTAATCATTTTCCTTTCCATGTTTTTGATGATGCCCTATTCTATGACTCAGAAAGTGAAGAAGTCAAGGAATCTTTGGATGAGCTAGGTCCTTCGTGCTATAATGAAGGTGGTGATATGATTGATTATTTTATATATATTTGGAGATGTGGATGGGATGTGATTGGTCACGATAGAGATCCCATTTATGACATCGAGGGTCATTTCCATTTTTTTCATTCACAAACATCATATGAGATTGCTATTGATTTTGATACTTGGCAACAAGGAGACGATATGGTTACAGATATTTTCGAAACACCGAAGGATGACCATGTGCAATGTTATCATGATGATTTCTGGTCATACCTTGATGATTTTGATGAGTGTTCTTTTGAGCACTTGTATGAAGAAGATTGCCAATCATCATTGTGCTTAGATTTTGATAAGGGCGAGGACATTGCTTTCCTAAGAAAGATACTTGTGATAAGGTTTTTTAGCTCCCTTCTATTCCTTTATCTTGCTATGTCACTAAGGACGCAGTTGGGAAACAAGTCTCTTGTCTCAAGTTTTCTCTAGGGTGAAGCTTTCTGTTAGAATTCAAGGGTAGGTTGAATACCTTAAGAAGAAGTTTATCATCTCATTCTTTCAACTTTCCCTTAAGAAATTGTCAGTCGACCTCTAGATTCTTGTTAGTCCCTTCTCAGACTTTGGGGATTGATGACGTCCAAGGTAGTCAACCTTCAAACTCTTTGAGCCATCCTCTTTAGTTTTTGACCTTTCACGATCCTTTTATGAGATGGATTGAACACTTTTCTAGAAGTGTGACTTGGCATAATTTCGTCCCACCCTCCCACCTCCATGAGATAGACTTTACGATTTCCTATGATATGATACATACTATAACTCATGTTATTTTTGTGCTTAACTTGTCATTGTTTTGGTTTATGATGAAGCACAAAGGAAGGTATTATGAGGCATTGCTAGGATGTTTTCAGTGGTTATATGACTACACCTAGCATTCAACCAACATGTAAGTAGAGGTAGGTAGGCATTTGCATCCATTGTACATACCATTGCATACCATTCTAGTGTAGTTAGTTTCATTTACATATTTGCTTTACTTTATTTGTATATATGTATGCTCATGATCATGTATTAGATTAGAATTTGTTTTATTTTGATTTTTATATCATATATGAACAAGGGGTGATATCACCACCCTAGATGTTACTAATATCTTTTGTTGAGATTTAGTGGGCACAAGTCATACCAGATATGTTGAGGTTCTCATGTGCTCTACGGTGAGCACATGTCCCCAAGTTGGAGCCAGATGTTATCCCCTAGTCTAGGGATAACTAAGGAGATTGTGTCTCGAGGCCCACAGGTTCTAGACATGGAGTGCCGAGAGCTAGATGACTTAAGCATGGACCTAGAGGGCCCCTCTTTTCTTCAGTGCAGTCCACATATCACTAGCAACAATATTCATCCCACCGGCTTGGTCTTGAAGTGGCAGTGGGTCTTGCTCCATGAGGTAATGATTCTGGGTATCATGGTATGTATCACTATGATATTTAAACCACTTGAACATGTTTCATTAAGTCTTTCTTGATTTCATGATGTTTGCTTGGAAATTATGCTATTTGCCTTGGTTAAACTTGGGAGGGTGACACAGTGCCCTAGTAAGTTGATTTCCCTTTAGGATGGGTTGCTATTGGGTGGATATTTGAAGAGTCATTGCCCATTCCCTCCATACTTACCACTTTCCATATTTATTTCTTCCATCTCCCTTTTCTTTTTGGGCATTGGGATTGGCTACACTAGGAAGGGTTGTACCTTACCTCGTGGGAAGAAGGGGCTAAAGGCCCAAAGGGGAAAAGTAGTTGGAAAGATTTAAAAGCCAATTTTGAAACCTTCGATATGCTTCACCCAGGGATCCCCGAGAAAGCAGTGAAAAGCTTCTTAGTAATAAAAGGGGACCCACAAGATAACATAAACACTCAAGGTACTAGTTTATGGATAGGAGGTCTCATCACGAGTCGACCTATTATGACCATGGACATGTAGCGGTATGACATTACCACCTATCTGGTCACCAAACCAAGGTAGTGGCTTTTGGTGGCATAGCCAAGAGAAAGGGGGTCTCATTACGAGAAAACCTTCTCATTTCCGTGAAATATTTGTGGATAACACTGTCACCTCTGGTCATCAAGCCAGGATAGTGGCCCTCAACTATTCCCTTGTAGCATAAGAGAAAAATATCAAAATAAATAAAGCTAAGAATAAATGGCAATTAATGGGCTAGGAAACAATTACATCCATGACAAGGTGCATGTCACCCTCCACAAAGGCACCCACAGGTAAGACTCTACATTTCCCTATTATCACATGCACCCCATGCCCAAATATTTACTCCATGCCACCTCATACACTTGCATGAATTGGACTAGAATCCACCTGGGAAACACCCAAAAATTAAGAGGGATTAGCCTAATAGGACGCCCTGAGGCCCTCTCCAAACCTAACTTGTCAAATTGCATAACATCTTTGAGCATTTGTTTGGGATTAGGGGGGTTTGATGCACATGTTTGGGTTCTATAATTATTATATTTGATTTACTTGCTATGATACTGGTGACTCATGGACCCCTGTAGGGAATACTTGTTGTCTTTGAAGGACTTTTCCCGGTGGACATATATTCATGAGGAGATGATCAGTTCAGACCTTCATGAGGGCCTAAATCCCATGGATGGATGCAGAGACCCCATGCTTGGGGCAAGACAATGATGACCATATTTCACATTGAAGAAGGAAGTCGTTGCCTTTGGAGGCACTCTAGTAGGCCTATATGTAAGAGTTCCATGTCTATTCACTTGGACGACTGCCTTGGAAGGCCTAGAGACCACCCACCTAGCCCATTATGTTGTCATTTGGGGGCTAAGGTTTCATGGAGGTGATGTTCTGATAAAAGAAGGGTGTTTGGCACAATGTTTGGTAGTTGATGGTGTGATTAGGCCTTGGAGGGGCCAACGTTCCACTTTTTAGGGCTGGACGTCCCCCATTTGATCTCAACGTCACCATAGAAAGGGAATGACGTCACCCTACTGGGGTTTATTCATGTAATTTTGTTTAATTTTGTAAATTAGGGAAAATTGATCAGGTCGGCCCTCTAATTTTGAACTAAAATTAATTTTGGGGTAAATTTTGTATAAATAAACATAAAGTGACATCCATTTTCATCATAACTTGTCACAAGAGGATAAGGGGACTGAAATTTTCTCCCTATTAGGGTTTAATGGTTGTTTTAAGCAAGGTGCATCACTCTTGAGGCTTGTTTTTTTTTGGCACTTGGATTAATTTATGAAGTGTTTTTGATGATCTAAAATTGTTCTACATGATTATTCTTGGTGCAAGTACACACATTTTACTTTTGTTATTGCTTAATGGTTATGGTATGGTTTGCTTACTCATATAAGATTATGAAATGAAATGTTTAATTAATTCTTGAAGTAAGAAACTTAAGATGCTAGTTTCTTGCTTTTCATTCACCAAGCTTTCATTGAATTAGTATAGTAATTTGTGCAACCTCTAAATCCCTAAAGTGATATCACTTTATATGTTGTCACTAATTATTGTGCATAATACTTTTCATCCACAAAACGTCAAAGGAGAAGGAGGTGCTAGGGCCTAGAAGTTCCTACACCCTATCCTCCTTGCTTCTTGAGGTCAAAACCTAAGAGGAATTAAGGTGTTATTCCTCCTAGGTCTTTCTCCCTCTTGGATTTTGTGCATAATTATAAACTTACCATCCATAGAAGAGAGTCGCCTACTTAGACTCCATTACCCAAAGAAGGCACTAGTCTTCTTTCCCCACTCCTTTGGCAAGGATCTTCCCAAATATTTCTATTTGATACCCTACTGTTGGCCCTTGGTTATGGAAGAAAGCGAAGATCAAGGAAGAAAAGGTCAAACACGAACTACGCAGGAGACACAGTGATTGTACCTGGGTTGAAGTAAGCAAAAGAGAAGAAAAGATGGAGCGAAGTAAGGAAAAGCAAGCCATTGAAAGAGGAGATCAAGGATGACAGATCAACAAGAGAAAAGAATCGTAGGCAACCCAACAAGCAGAGAAAGTCACCATTGGATTCTTTGGAGCACCGCGCGAGAAGGGAGGAAAGACAGGCTGGTGAAGCCCTGAAAACGCGGGTCAAGTTGACCTAGGGTTTTAGACACCTAGGGTTTTGGGTAATTAGGGTTTTGACACCTAGGTTTCGAACCTAAGGCTGTTGGTGAGGGACTATAATGTATAAATAGAGGTCGAGAGGACCTAGGTCAGGTTAGTACTAGTGTTGGGTATTGATATTGATTGTTGTTGGTTGAGAGATTATTGTACTGTGAGAGAGAGGAGTGATGAGAGTGAGAGCCTACTGGTATTGTAAGATCATCTGGGTGTGAAGATCAAGTCCTGCAACTGGGTGCGCAGGAAGGTGGGAGACAGAGAGAAGAAGAGAGAAGATCTGCTAACTAAGAGCGCAGATTAGAACTGTAAGCTTTACCTTAATATATCATAAGCACGGTTCTGTGGACGTAGCCCTAGAGAGAGGGTGAACCACGTATATTTTTTGTTGTATGTGTGATTGATGCCTAGATCTTTGTCATTGTTATACTGTTATTTGCATTATTGTGTTAGATCAGATGTATAACTGCGCATTGTAGATCTAGCTAATAAGAGATATATGAATGTTGCATTATTATTGTATTAGTTCCACTTGATATTCGCTTGGCTGTAGACATCTCTGTCATGCAACCCCCCTCTTAGCTTCTTCGGGTGAGACTGCATCTGCTTTGCAGATGTTGCCGAAAGGGCTAGTATCTAGGGCTTGTTGGTGCGCTCTTGGAGTGAACCCCGGGTCTGCCCCTGTGCCAACAAATGGTTCCGTTTCTGGGACAAGAATCTGTTTAAGGGAATGTCAAGGTGGTTTCCATCAAAGACTGAGATTCAAAAGTGGATAGAGGATCAAGAGAGGGACTTCGCTGAAGCCCAGAACAAGAACCCTAAATTGAGTACTGAAGATTGGCTACAAAGATACATCTTCACCGACATTCACGAGATCTTCTTTGGGGGAATCCACCAGGAGTTGTTTGAATGGTTGGCTAGGTTAGCTGATACCCAGTTTGAGATTAGATCTAGACCTCTTGTGGTTTGGATGCCGACACTAATCTAGAAGGTCAAGAGAGTTGACAATGCTGTATCTAGAGCAGTAGATCATTGGTTTGATAGTACCATTGGATGGTATATCACCGAGTTTGCTATTGATAGAACATAATCATATAGCCAAGTCGAGAGACACTTTTTCAAAGGACTTAGAGGAGAATTTTTGCACTTTCTGAAGATGAGAATCAAGATGCTCTTGCATGAAAACCACATCTTGAAGATACAGTAGATTGGTTAGAACTGAAAAGGCTAACGTTCAAGATCTCGGATAGCGACAGTGACACAGAAGTAGGACATACACGCAGTGGGAAAGTATTCCGAGGGGTTCACCTTGAGAACTTGTTTAAGCAAAACTACGAAGAAGAGGGTTTCTACAGTGCAGAAGAGGTAGATCTAACCAACGAAGAACATTCAGAGCCCACTAGAACAAAAGAAGGGGAAGCTGAAAAACTTCGCCAAAGCGAGCCAGAAACCTCAGGAACTGCGCGGACTACTGAAGTAAGTAACATTAATCTTCCTATTGTCTCAACAGTACTTAGCGGTTAGAATAGTCAGAACCACTAGATTCCTCAGAGCACTATTACTGGTAGCTTAGCATCTACTCAGACAAGAAGCCTAGTCAGCTCTATGGCAGATGAAATGAGGCTCCCTATCTTTAGAGGAGATGGATCTAAAGATCTAGATCAACATTGGTTTTTGTGTGAAGCTGTATGGAATATTAAAAGTATCATCGACGAGGCCATCAAGAGAACCCAACTCAGGACTATGCTAAGGGACCGCGCACTGATATGGTACATGAAACTTGTCCAAGGACTGGCGCAGCCTAAGCCACTGAACAAGATCAAGAATGCGTTGATTGGAGAGTTTAAGAAACCTAAGTCGGAGTCACAATGTATTACAGAGCTAAAAGAGATCAAACAAAAGGTAGCAGAACCTGTTTGGGAGTTTGACCAGAGATTCAAGACCCTAACAGGCCAATTAACATTTCAGATCCCCGATGAAAAGAACAAAGAATGGTTCATCGTTGCGTTGTTACCACATATCAGAGTCCCGCTGATGTAGTAGAAGATTGCATCGTAGGCAGAAGCTTTGGAAATCGCCATGAATCTTGAATCAACACCTATAGGAGAATCGAGCTCAGGCATGAGCCAGATCTTGAGTCAGCTAACTAGTTTGTCTTTATAGGTCGAGGATATGAAGAAAGATAAGGGAAAAGACAAAAGGGAAGATGTCTAGTGTGTGAGATGCAGATCATAAGTTCATGATAAGGAACAATGTCCCTTATTCCATGAATATTTGGCCTCAGGAGCACCGAGCCCCTTGAAGCAAGTTAACCTGCCCTGGTGTGATGTGTGCAGAAATAGACATCGCCCAGGTGAGTGCTATTACATGCAGAAGTATGTTCAGACACCCACAAACTTGCACTCCACATTCTGTAAATCGGTAGGGCACGATGATCGAGATTGTAGAGCTTACAGTCTCATGCATGCGAGGTCGAGAGACATATACAAGATTCAGGGCGAAGTACAACAAGAAGGAAATACTCCACAGTACAACTCTCTAGGGAGAGAAAACTTCACTCCTCATGGTGGATACAAAGGATGAGGAGGTACGGGCCAAGGCCGAGGACAAATAATTTGTTATAACTACGCGTAGCTAGGACACTTATCAAGGGATTGTCAGAACCCTTGCACAACCTGCAGTTATTGTAACTCTTTTGAGCACATCATAGAAGAATGCCCTGTGCTACTGACTAAGCTTTAGGAAAGATGAGCACCCCAATAGAACCCACAAGTACAACTGATATATGCTGAACCTCGTGGAACTGAGCATAGAGTCGTTGTCATTACTAGAGGAGGTGCTGCTACAGGAAAGGATAGAACAACCCAAAGAAAGATCGCATAAGATTTAGGTATCAGGAAAGCTGAGGAGAAGACTCAGGCTTTTGATGCAAAGAAAGAAAGACGAATCTTTGAGGAAGCAAGACAGGAGTTCAAGAGGAACCAAGGATCCTCATCTAGAACGCAACCAGAAGTAGAAGAGTATGGAATGCCTCAGACATTTGATCAATCGGCCGCGCATAAAGAAGGAAAAGAGGTAAGTACGCTCATTTAATTTTTGTACACTTGTCTTAAATTAATTCAGGATGAGAAAGCTATATAAGAGTTACAGAACCTAATCAGGCAGTATGAGCTAGGAAAGGTAGACCCCTTGCTGAATAGGGAAGTACACTAGATTGGTAAGAAGAGAAGAACAAACAAAGAATTACATTTGAATGCTTAAATAGGCGAGTACGATATAGACTATGTGGTCCTCGATTTAGGGTCGGAGGTCAACGTCACGACGAAGCAAACTTGGGCACTGATGGGAAAACCCAAGCTGATATATTCTCCTATCAGGTTTTGCATGGCTAATTTGCAAGCTGTCAACCCATTTGGACGATTGGAGCATGTCCCCATGGACATCAACGGAGTTAGAACCTTTGCAGACTTTGAGGTAATTGAAATTGTTGATGATAGCTTCCCTTACCCTACATTACTAGGAATTGATTCGGCCTTCAACAATTCTACTGTGGTCGATTTAAAGAAAATACATATGACATTTGAAGGAGATGGCCTTAGGGTTATTTCACCCTTAGATCCAGATGAAGGTCTGCAGTATACAGAGCCCATCAGAGAAGAAGACTATGCATATGACCTGGAAAACATCTATAAATTAACAGCCAGACAACAGGATTACATTAACCCTATTGTCGATGGGAATCTAAGCTGGCAAAGTGACAACACGTGTTCATCAGATTCAGAAGAAGCACTGGAGAACTGGCAGAACCAGATGTATGAAGTATCCACAAGGAGATGTGCTCGACTGACCATAGAAGTTCGTTGGATTGGTACAACAACAAGTAACTTAGCTACCTTTGATGGTCTGAATCCTTTATAATCCTTCTTGATGGAACTTTGAAACAATTGTACCAACACAACAAAGGTTGTTGGCTATAGACGAGGCTCTAAAAGCTACACCAACAAGATGGTGGGGGACACATAAAAGCAATATCACAGACTTGACACAATGCCGAACCTTGATGACAGTGCGGTTTTCAGCACTAGTAGGAAACTGCGAAGTGAGGTACATAGGTTGAAGCTGCCCAAAGGACCATGTACGAAGCTGCGAAGAGGCTCAGAGTGAAATTCCTCGAGAACAATGGGTACACAAATTCATTAACACGCTAGACACGACCCCTATTAACTGGTACCTTCAAGCAGATCTATGCCTTATCACCACCGATTGGGAAGGTATGCTTCAGAATTTTGTAACCACCTTTTTATTTGAAAGTGAATTTCCTTCAATAGATCAAGAATTAAAGATTGTGAGGCAGAAAGTATTTAAAGAGTCATCTAGCCTCCCTTTGGAGCAAGAAGAGGACGAATAGACTATGCCATTCCAGAAATTACAAGGATGTTATAACATTAATGCCGACGAAGATGATGATCCGAGGAAGGTAAACATTGTTGATACAGAAGGCCACAAGGATGTGGAAGGACCAGGAGTTGAACTACCATTCATTGGACAACCGATCAAGATAAATAAAGTTAATATTGGGATAGAGGAGACACCGAAGCTTGCCAATGTCGGAGATTATTGGGATGCTGCTACCATTGACAAAATTATAGAATTACTGCACGAGTATAAGGACTTATTTCCGACCAAGTTCACTGATATGAAGGGTATCAAAGGATCCATGGGAGAAATGAGAATACCTTTGAAACCAAGTGTGAAGCCAATCAAGCAAAGACCCTACAGATTGAACCCAAAATATAAGGAAAAAGTGAAGATTGAGCTCGACAGAATGCTGGAAGCAGGTATTATTGAACCTGTCGAAGAGTCAGAGTGGATCAGCCCTATGGTAGTACAAGACAAGAAGACAGACGAGATCAGAATATGTGTGGACCTCAGAAAGCTGAACGATGCCTATTTGCATGACCCCTTCCCTACACCATTCACAGACGAAGTATTAGACAATGTGGGAGGCCAGGAGGTATATTCTTTTACAGACGAGTTTTCAGGATACCATCAGATCCAGATTGCCAAGGAGGACCGCCACAAGACCACATTTGCCACAGAATGGGGATCCTACCAATACACAGTGATGCCATTTGGACTGAAGAATTCCCCAAGCATCTTTTCTAGGGTGGTGGTCAAAGCATTCAAAGAATTTTTGCATAAGTTTTTAGAAGCCTATTTTGATGACTGGACTGTTTTTAGTTTGCTGAAAAATCATGTTGAATCTCTAAGGCTAATGTTGGATAAATGCAAGCAATGTCAAATTTCTTTGAATTTGAAGAAGTGCATCTTCTTCTCACCATTTGGAATATTATTAGGTCATATTGTATGCAAGCAAGGATTGTTTGTGGACCCATCCAAAATTGCAATTATAGTTGATTTGCCACCTCCTATCTCAGTCAAACAACTGCGCCTTGTGCTAGGACATACTGGCTATTATAGGAAATTTATTAAAGGATATGCTCAGATTACTGTGCCAATGGAGAAGTTATTAAAGAAAGATTGTTAGTTTGGTTGGACAGAAGAATGCCAATAGAGCTTCGATACACTGAAACAAAAGATGGTAACTGCACCTATTTTGGTCTTTCCAGATTGGAGCAAGGGATTTCATATGCATGTTGATGCGTCTTCCATTGCATTAGGAGCAGTACTAGCACAACCTGGTGAAGGGGACATTGATCATCCATTAGCATTTTCCAGTAGAAAGATATATACAGCTGAAATCAATTACACTACTACGGAGAGAGAAGGATTAGCCATGGTGTACACGCTGCAAAAATTCTGCCATTACTTACTAGGAGGACACTTTAAAATGTTTACTGATCACTCTGCGCTGAAGTATCTGGTCAACAAGCCAGTGTTGGGGGGGCGAATATGCATATGGATTCTCCTGTTTCAAGAATATGTTTTTGAGATCATAGTTAAGCTAGGAAGAATGAACAAGGGACCTGACCACCTGTTGAGGTTGGAACATGGCGAAGAACCCACTAGTCTAGAGGATACACTACCGGATGCACAACTTCTCGCCATCAGGAAGATGGATGACCACTTCACAGACATAGTCCAATTCCTTTCAATAGGAATGGCTCTAAGTGAGTATACAATTTCCCAGAAGAAACAACTAGTAGTGTGCGCTACAGACTTTTCACTAATAGCTGGTCAACTATATAAGATGGGACCTGATGAGATACTAAGAAGATGTGTAACGGAGGCAGAGCGCCCACTGATCCTCGCAGAAGCTCATGAAGGCCTCGCAGGAGGACATTATGCAGGCAAAGAAACTGCACAGAAGGTTCTGCGAGCTGGCCTTTGGTGGCCTACTTTACACAAAGATGCTAAAGAGTATACCAGAGCCTATGATGTATGCCAGAGAGTTGGAAAACCATCCAGAAGAGACGAAATGCCACTAGCACCGCAGATGACCCTACAAGCATTTGAAAAATGGTCCATTGACTTCATGGGACCTATAAACCCACCAGGAAAGCGCATAAGAGCAAGGTATATTATCACTACGACAGAATACCTGACTAGATGGGCCGAAGCAAGAGCAGTCAAGGACTGTAGTGCAACTACAACCGCTCATTTTATATTTGATGACATAATAAGCAGGTTTGGATGCCCTAAGACCCTTATGAGCGATCAAGGCACTCATTTCATCAACAAGACAGTTGAAGCCCCGACTGAAGAATTTGCAGTCCGCCATCAGAGGAGTACACCTTACCATCCACAAGCAAACGTAACGGTTGAAGCATTCAACAAAATCTTGGAGACAACATTGACAAAGATTTGCAGTGTGAACAGGGATGACTGGGATTTAAGAGTACCAACAGTACTATGGGATTATAGAACCACTTACATGGATGATATTGGCGCTGTTCGTGAGAGGCTTGCCTAGCTGGTTGAACTAGAAGAAGACAGATTTATGGCAGGATTCCATCAGTAGGTACATAAGGAAAGAGAGAAGGCCTATCATGACAGACACATCAAGAAGGCATTTAAGCCAGGTGATTTAGTACTAGTGTATGGCAGTAAATTTAGAAGACATCCAGGGAAGTTCAGAACGCATTGGCTTGGACCATATGAGATCGCCTATGTTACAGAAGGAGGAGCTGCACAACTAAAGACATTGAAGGGAGAATGGAAAGAGGGATTAGTAAATGGGAATCAGATGAAGTTGTACTATGACAACTAGCTGCCTCGCAACTCTTAGTAAAAGAAAAGGAGAAAAGGGTCTAGGTACCAGGTGCAGTTGAAACTGGGTACCAGACACAAAAAAAAAATGTTGGCACAAGGATGGGAAGGAGACATGGAGCAGAAAGAAAAGGTTGCACTCTGCAGTCCAAAGTCGAAGTGACATGGAAGGATCAGAACTAAAGTGCCTCGGGATGAGTCACAGGTGAGTGTTGGGGGCTTGTTGGCCCTTGGTTATGGAAGAAAGCGAAGATTGAGGAAGAAAAGGTCAAACACGAACTGCGCGGGAGACACAGTGACTGTACCTAGGTCAAAGTAAGCAAAAGAGTAGAAAAGATGGAGCAAAGTACAGAAAAGAAAGCCCTTGAAAGAGGGTATCAAGGATGACAGATCAATAAGAGAAAATAATCGTAGACAACTCAGCAAGCAAAGAAAGCCACCATTGGATGCTTTGGAGCACCGCACGAAAAGGGAGGAAAGACAGGCTGGCGAAGCCCTGAAAACGCTGGTCAAGTTGACCTAGGGTTTTGGGTAATTAGTGTTTTGACACCTAGGTTTCAACCTAAGGCTATCAGTGAGGGACTATAATATATAAATAGAGGTCGAGAGGACCTAGGTCAGGTTTGTACTAGTGTTGGGTATTGATATTGATTGTTGTTGGTTGAGAGATTATTGTACTGTGAGAGAGAGGAGTGCTGAGAGTGAGAGCCTTCTGGTATTGTAAGATCTTCAGCTGGGTGCGAAGATCAAGTCTTGCAGCTGGGTGCGTAGGAAGGTGGGAGACAGAGAGAAGAAGAGAGAAGATATGTTGACTAAGAGCGTAGATCAGAACTATAAGCTTTACCTTAATATATCATAAGCACAGTTCTGTGGACGTAGCCCTAGAGAGAGGGTGAACCACGTATATTTTGTGTTGTATGTGTGACTGATGCCTGGATCTTTGTCATTGTTATACTGTTATTTGCATTATTGTGTTAGATCAGATGTATAGCTGCGCAGAGTAGATCTAGCTGATAAGAGATATATGAATGCTGCATTATTGTTGTATTAGTTCCACTTGATATTCCCCTGGTTGTAGACATCTCTGTCCTGCAACCCCCCTCTTAGCTGCTTCGGGTGAGTTTGCATCTGCTTCACAGGTGTTGCCGAAAGGGCCAGTAGCTAGGGCTTGTTGGTGCGCTCTTGGAGTGAACCCCAGGTCTGCCCCTGTGCCAACACCTACTAACCTAGACTAACTTACTAATCTAGTTTAGAAACACTAACATCCACATTGTTGCTGCCATAATCACTACTACAACTATCATTTGCAACTTATATCAGCCTATTAAATATCTAAAATTAACCCAAAAAATTGTACAAGGAAAACTACAATCAAATTTGAATTTAGTGTGCATTAAAGTGCCTTTTAAAGTACTTTTCTAAAGGTTTTGTTTCTACTGTTGTTGTTGTTAATTTGTTGTTTTTCATTTGGATGAAACATCCCTCCACTGATTGACGTATACTTAGGTCTTACATGAGTCAATTATCATTTTGAGGCCTGGAATACAATGTTATATTTTCTACTCAAGTGCATTTTTTGGAAGTTATAATAACTGTCATCATTAATTATTGCTGCCACTTATTTGTCATTTACTTCATACATTGATTGGAAACAATATTTTTTATAAACTCGAAGTCTTGATGAAGCATTCATTATCATTTGTTGTTTCCCTAACGCTTGTTGTTTTATTGGTAAGGGGTAGGTACACTTTATCCTCTAGCTTCATCCTTCAAAACTTAAGACTAATTTGAGTGACCTAGAGAAAGGGGTAGCATACCTTTACCTTTTTCCCTTCTTCAACCAGCTAGGTCCTGGGACGTCTCCCTTGGGGTGAGTCTTTCCTCCTCCTAAATAGAGAGAGGTACCTTGTTGGAGTGACAGTGATAGGGATACCTCTGTGGTACGCTAATCTAGACCTACTTGCCTTTATGCTTTGGGAAAGTATAGATTGTGCAATAACACACAAAATAATCATGAGCATAAATAAACATGCAACCAATCATAGAAATCAACTCATGGAGGTGGGTGGGAGGGAGAAAATCCCGCTGGAAGGAATAGCCACAAACTTGGTACACCCATCTCTGATTAGGGCTATCTAGTATAGATGATGGCTCATCTTATTTCTCATTAACATGACCACTCCTTCTTAAAGACTGAGAGGAGACGAGAGATCAGAAGAGAATTGCACGACTACCCAAAGAAGATAGAAGGTAAGGGACAACCTCATGTCCGGAGTGTTATCGCACAAATTTTAGGTTGGGAAAAGCCCGACCCAATCCACAAGGTGGCGAGAACTATGGGAATACATACCCACTATCACCTTAGATAGGTACTCCCCTCACTTTAGTGAAGGGGAAATCCTACACAAGGGGGGTGTCCCAGGTGACCCTAGGGGAATAAGATGGAATGTGGAGTAATGGAAGATGATGCCCCTATAGGTCAAGCTAAGAAGTGGAAGGTGGCGTGGGAACAAGTCTTGGAGATGGTCAATAGTTGCTAAAAGTTTGTGTACCTGCAAAAGAGAAATGTACCTGCCCAAGACAAGAGAAAAGGCAAGTATACAAACCCAATATTCAAATGGAAAAGAAAGTAAAGCTTGTTGTTCTATATAGCAACAAGAAATAATGATATAAATCAACAACTAAATGATAATAGAAGCTGCTAGATATGTCAATGAAAGTCAAGTAAAGATGCAAGAGATTAAGCTAGCAATGTCTAGAATAACTCAAGTAAGATAAAGCTTGACTTTAGTGACAAAGTAAGGCTGTTAAGAAAAATTATTGAAGAGATAATATGAAATCCTTATGGATGTATCAAAAGGTTGCTACAATACAAAAATTCAAACACCAAAAATCACAAATAAACCACCCAAAATATGGGCTATGACTAGTAGATTGTTATGGCATTTTCTTAGCAATTTCCGACGGTTGAAAAGTGAGTAAGGGAAATAAGTTTAAATGCGTTTTCTGCAACCCTAATGGATGTATCATAAAGGTTATAACAAAAATAAGATATCATTGACCAATCAAAACGCCCTAGTGTCTCAAGAAAGCTATTAAGGCAAAAAAATGATTCCACTTTAAATAATTTGCATATATTGTAAAATCACACATTTCAATGCAATAATTTATTTCTCCAATGCAATTTTTATATTAGTGCTTTGTATCTATTGGTTAAATGAAGTCTTGGATATAAGAGTTGGATCCACATCATCACCAGGGGTGTAGGGTCTTCTACTCCCTAGTGCATGCAAAACCAACTATGGTAAGGCTAGGATTGTGTAAGCCCTTTTACTCCTCTTATTAACCTTGTAAAAAATGGCTTATCAACTAGTAAATAACATGAACCTTGGTAGAGGGTGTATTCCCTTAAAACCCTCCAAGGGTTTGAGACAATATTATCAATGAAACTAGAAGGAAACACCAACAAAATGTAGAAATTTACTTACCAATTCCAAAATAGCAAGATCAAACCCTAGTTTACCAAGCAAGATCCATCCATAAGCAAGCGAACAAGCCTCCAGGAGGTGCACACCACCTAAGTTCCACAATATACCAAGAGAAAACACAATAATATAGCTGCACAAGAGAGATATGATCCAAATTTCCCAAGTACGACGAAAATTCCAGCTAAGTAGTCTTTCTCACGTGAGAGAGATATGTCAAAATGAAATGAAAATGATCCTTATTTATATTAAAATCCTAAAAAGTGTTTGTCCAAATAAATTTAGGGTAAACCACAAAGTAAGGAGGCCAAAACCCTTTACTTTTCCCCTTTACAAAATAATTTTAAGTTTTCACATGAAGAAAACCCTAAAAATGTGATGTCAACCCCTTCTAGGGTGACATCTTGGTCACTTTGGAAAGACATTGATCTTGAGGATGAAATCATTGGACCTCCAAATGTCTTCCCTTCATGCATTGGGGTCTTCTATCCAAGGTACATGGGATATTCCTCATCAAAAGTGCCAAGTGTCCATCAAACATCACATCACCACCAAAACCCTATCCCTAGGGTGACGTCAAGCCCTCAAAGATGACGTTTTAGCCTCCAAAGGAAAATCGTTGGGATTGAAAGGGATAGGTGAGATCCTCCAAGGTCTCTTCCTCTTCCTCCAAAATCAACGTTCATCTCTTGTACTTCCCCAAGGTCTAGGCCATGGCATTCAACTGGTGGGCTTCCTTCCTCAATGCAGACACAAGTTGGGATTGTTCCTCCAAAATGTCCGTCAACAAGGTAATGCAAAGAAAGACAAGTACACCCTCCAAGGATCTCAAGTCAAAAAATCATGGAAAGTAAAATCACATTTAATATAAGAGCCATATAATCATGTACATCAAAAACTACCTCATCAAATTAAACAAGTGCTCAAAGACACTATGCGATTTTCCAAGTTTAGGTATGGGAGAGTTGACAAGGTGACCTATTGGGTGAATCATTTCTTAAGTCAAGGAGTGTTTCCTAGATGGAAACCTCTCTAAGTAATGTGGATAAGATGAAGTGGATGGGGGTAACACTTTTGGGCATGGGGTTCATGACATACAAGGGTTCATATTGTCTCATTTTTGGGTGCCTTTGTAGAGGGTGTGTTTCACCTTTGTTTTCAATGCATCTTTTTCCAAGCCCATTTATTTCCATTAATTATTTAGAATGTTTCCAAGTTGAAGCCAAGGTGGGACTTCTACCTAAGCGTGGAATTTTTTTCCCACCTTGACTCTACCCTGGTCACACTATGCTTCCCCAAGTTGAAGAAAATGTGTGGGACTTCTACCTAAGCATGAAAAACTCTGCCCACACACACTTTACCTTGGTTGGAATTTTTATATTGTTATTTTTCACTAGTCCCATTAGTTTCTTATGAGAGACATTTCATTGTCCTCGATATCCCTGGGCGAGCATCTAGAAGTTTTATGATTGGATTTTAAAATTTTCCAGCTACAAACCTTTGGGCCTTCAACCCCTTGTTCCCATCAAACGAGGTACAATCCCTTCTTGGGTCATTACACTCTAAAATCCCAAAAGATAAGGACACAAAAAAATTGGTGAAGTGTGAAAAATGGTAAGTATGATCAAGAATGGAATGATGACCCATTGAGGAGACCTCCCAGTAGAAAACCCATCCCTAAGGGTGACCACTTACTAGGGAGCAATGTCAACCACCAAGGTGAAACGAGGAAAATAACATAATTTCCAAGAAGACATTCTATAATCAAAAGGATCTTTAAATGCAACATACTCAAATGCATCAAATGTTAAAGTGACACTTACCACAATACCTGAATTCTAATTCATGTAGCAAGACCCATTGTCTTCCAGAAGCAAGCTGATGTGGTTGATGCCATCGTCACGAGTCCAAGAAATGTGGTGGTGAATAAGGTCTCTGTCTGTGCATGTGGACATTGTCAGTCATCTATCTCTCAGTACTCCATGTATGCAACCTGAGGGCCTCACGACATCATCTCTTAGTTATCCCTAGAAATTGGGGATAACATCTCGCTCCTACTTGGGGACATGTACTTGTCGTAGAGTGCATGAGAACCTCAACATATCCTGGTCCAACTTGTGCCTACACTGAAACATAAAAATGTAAAATCTAGGGTGGTTCACTCACCCTTTGTCCATATATATCATAAATAAAAATTTCAAAAATGACAACTAATATAAAAATAAAATTTTGTACTTTTCATATAATAAAACATGTGAATCAATAATGCAAGTAGAGAAAAATGAAATGCAACTAAACTACCATGAGCAATCAAGATGAAAATGCAAGAAAGCAAGATGACCTACCTACTTACTTGGGGCCCTGAAGATTAGGTGATAGGTGATGTCAGGTGAATTCATACAACCAGTGCAACCACTTTCTCAACTCTCACCAAATAATTTCCCCTGTGCTTAATTATAAAACATACCAAGGACAAGTTAAGAACATAATAATCATGGATACAAAAAAAAAAAATCAATCATGAAAGGAAACTCATGAAGATGGGTGGGAGGGAGGAAATCTTGTTGGAAAGAGAAACCACAAGCCTGATCATCCTGAAAATCCTGCCTGAAATGATATCCACACCCTTGATCAATCCATATGTGAAGAGGGATATCATGCATAGACGACGACTCATCTTCATTTTCACTCAAAATATCACCGCTCCCTAAGTGTTAAGAGGATATAAGAGATCCCGAGAAATCCTGGTGATTTCTTAGAAAAGAGGAAATGAGGTAAGGGATGGGCTTAGGTCTAGAGAATTTTTTTTTTTCCACACTCAGAATACGTTGCTTCTTTATCTGCAAATCCTTGTCAAAAGTCCTAAGGTGAAAACACTTTTGTTTGGCAGCATGAGTCTCTGACGTTCTGGGTTGGTCATAGTCTTATCTTTGTCAAGATTTGAGCATGATGGTGGATGAAAATTTTCACTGCATAATGAATCTGAATTCTCAAAAGGATACATATCACAACTCTCAAAGTGTTATAAAAAATCATCACAGGTACACCGTGAAAAGTCATACTTGAATGGACGAGACCAACCAATCTATACTCATGTTATCATCATGATGCCAAATAGTTGGATGATCCATGTATGAAAATCAACCTTCAAAAGAAAAGACTTTTGTATTCCTTATTTTGAGACTTCCCTCAATGTCATAGATGGGAAACCCATCAAAACCAAAAGAATCAACATCCCATGCATGCCTTCCAACATTTATGAAATCATCAATGTTCACAATCACATCATTACACAAAGGATCTGTTGCATACAAGGGCTCCTCTAACACTTCTTCACTTCCAAAATCATGGAATAAAGTATCATCAAAGTTTTCAAAAGGATTATAACTTATCATGTTTTCTTCTTTATGTGCAGGTGGAACAGAGGCCTGGATGTCTTCATCAAATGGAAGGGAACACACAAGCACTCCATCTTCACGAAGATCCTCTTCATGGATTAAGTCATTGAAGTGCTCGACATATTCATGAGGTAACTCATGTTCTTCTTCTTAAGGACTCACTTCTTCAATCAAGCTTTCATGGGGTAATTCCTAGTCCTCTTCAAGGGGCTGGTAAACCTCATGATAAGATTTTTTCTTGATGCTAACCACTCCAGGAGGAAAGTGAGGTGGGAAAACTTCATCTTCATCAAATGGGAGCATGTATACAAATGTCTCATCCAGATATTCATCAGGATCTTCGTGGTAACTTTATTCATAGATATGTTATTCAAGCATCTCTTCAAATGCAAGGGCTTGTTCTTCGATAGATTCTTGAGATAATATTTTAAAAATATTCATCAGTTTCTCATCGAATTCATCAACAATTTTTTCTCTCTCCATATGTAAAAGTGTCTTCTTCAAGATATGAAAAGCTTCGGGAAAGGGTTCACCCCATGGTGCCATAATTACATTGCCTGAAATGACACCTCAATGGATTCGTCATATGAGCTCAAGTTTCATCAAAACATGGAAAGGGTGATCAGGGAAATATGGGTTCTTGGGTTGTGGAGTTGCCAGATGAGCTTTAGAAATTTCATCAAAAAGGGGGTAAAGGGAACTTCCCTCAAGTGGATTCGCCAGGAAAGCTAGGAGTAAAGGATTTTGGATCAAATATTTCCAAGATGTCATTTGGGAATGGAAGAGGATTCAAAATCCTCCACGGAAACAACGCCAAAGTGTTATCGCACAAATTGTAGGTTGGGAAAAGCCTAACCCAGTCCACAAGGTGGCGAGAACTATGAGAATACCTACTCACTGTCACCTTAGATAGGTACTCCCCTCTCTTTAGTGAAGGAGAAATCCTACACAAGGGGGGTGTCCCTGATGATCCTAGGGGAAATGAGATGGAAAGTGGAGTAATGGAAGATGATGCCCCTATATGTCAAGCTAAGAAGTGGAAAGTGGCTTGGGAACAAGTCTTGGAGATGGTCAATATTTTTCAAAAGTTTGAGTACCTACAGAAGAGAAATGTACTTGCTCGAGACAAGAGAAAAGACAAGTATACATGCCCAATATTCAAATGGAAAAGAAAGTGAAAATTGTTGTCCTATATAGCAGCAGTAAACAATGATATAAATCAACAAGTAAATGATAATAGAAGTTGTTATATATGTCACCGAAAGTCAAGTAAATATGCAAGAGATTAAGCTAGCAATGACTAGTACAAGTAAGATAATGCTAGACTTTAGTGGCAAAGTAAGGTTGTTAAGAAAAAAATATTGAAGATATATTATGACAGACTTATGTCTATAGAAAAAGGTTGCTACAACAGAAAAATTCAACTACCAAAAATCACAAATGAACCAGCCAAAAGATGCATCATGACTACTAGATTATTATGGTAGCTTCTTAGCAATTTCTGACGGTTGAAAAGCGAGTAAGAGAAAGAAGTTTTAATGAGTTTGTTGTATCCCTAATGGATGTAGCATAAATTTTATAACAACAATAAGATATCCTTGACCAATCAAAATTCCCTAGTGGCTCAAGCAAGCTATTAAGGCAAATAATTGATTCCACTTTAAACAATTTGAATATCTCGTAAAATTGTGCATGCCAATGAAATATTTTATTTCTCCAATGCAATTTTCAGATTAGTGCTTTGTATGTATAATGGAGTCTTGGATATAAACGTTAGATCCACAACATCACTAGGGGTGTAGGATATTCTACTCCCTAGTGCATGCAAAACCAACTAAGTTAAGGCTAGGAGGGTGTAAGCCCTTTTACTTCTCCTAGTAACCTTGTAAAAATGGCTTATCAACTAGTAAATAACATGAACCTTGGTAGAGGGTGTATTCCCTTATACGCCTCCAAGGGTTTGAGGAAATTATATCAATGAAACTAGAAGGAAACACCAAAAAACTGAAAAAATTTCCTTACTAATTCCAAAATAGCAAGATCAAACCCTAGTTTACCAAGCAAGATCCATCCATAAGCAAGAGAAAAAGCCTCCAAGAGGCACACTCCACCTTAGCTCCACAATATACCAAGATAAAAAACCATAATATAGTTGCACAAGAGAGAGATGATCCAAATTGCCCAAGTAGGGTGAACATTTCAGCCAAGTAGTCTTTATCACATGAGAGAGCTATGTCAAAATGAAATGAAAATGATCCTTATTTATATAAAACTCCTAAAAAGTGTTTGTCCACATAAAGTTAGGTTAAACCACAAAGTAAGGAGGCCAAACCCCTTTACTTTTCCCCTTTACAAAATAATTTTAAGTTTTCACATGAATAAAACCCTAAAAATGTGATGTCAACCCCTTCTAGGGTGACGTCTTGGTCACTTTGACAAGACATTGAGCTTGAATATGAAATCGTTGGGCCTCTAAAGGTATTCCCTTTATGTGTTGGGGTCTTCTCTCCAAGGTACAAGGGATCTTCCTCATCAAAAGTTCCAAGTTTTCATGAAACATCACATCACCACCAAAACCCTATCCCTAGGGTGACATCAAGCCCTCAAAGATGACGTTTTAGCCTCCAAATGAAAATCATTGGGCTTGCAAGGGATATGTGAGATACTCCAAGGTCTCTTAATTTGCCTCCAAAATTAACATTCATCTCCTGTACTGCCTCGAGGTCTGGGCCATGGCATCGAACCGGTGGGATTCCTACCCCAATGAAGGCCCAAGCTGGGCTTGTTCCTCCAAAACGTCCATCAACAAGGTCCCACAAAGACATACAAGTATGCCTTCCAAGGATCTCAAGTCAAAGCACCATGGAAAGTAAAATCACATTTAATATAAGAGCCATCTAAGCATGTACGTCAAAAAATACCTCATGAAATTAAACAAGTTCTCAAAGACCCTATGGAATTTTCCAAGTTTAGGTATGGGAGGGTTGACAAGGTGACCTATTGGGTGAATCATTCCTTAAATAAATGAGTGTTTCCTAGGTGAAAACCTCTATAATTCATGTGGATAATATGACGTGGATAGGGGTAATACTTTTGAGCATGGGGTTCATGACATACAAGGGTTTTCATTGTCTCATTTATGGGTTCCTTTGTAAAGGGTGTGTTGCACCTTCGTTTTAAATGAATCATTTTTCCAAGCCCATTTATTGCCATTAATTATTTAGAATGTTTCCAGGTTGAAGCCAAGGTGGGACTTCTACCTAAGCATGAAAAACATTTCCCACCTTGACTCTACCCTACTCACACTATGCTTCCCCAAGTTGAAAACAATGTGTGGGACTTATACCTAAGCATGGAAAACATTTCCCACATGTACTCTGCCTTGGTTGGAATTTTTATATTGTTATTTTTCATGGGTCCCATTAGTTTCTTATGAGAGACATTTCATTGTCCTTGAGATCCCTTGGTGATCATCTAGAAGGTTTATGATCGGGTTTTAAATTTTTATAGCTACAAACCTCTCAGCCTTCAACCCCTTCTTCCCATGAAATGAGGTACAATCCTTTCTTGGGTTGGTACAACAGAAAATCCCAAAAGATAAGGAGACAAAAAAATGGGCGAAGTGTGAAAAATGGTAAGTATAATTGAGAATGGAACAATCACTTTAAATGAAACATACTCAAATGCCTCAAATATTAAAGTGACACTTACCAAAATGCCTGACTTGTACCTTATGGAGTAATACCCATCATCTTCCGGACACAAGATGATGTAGTTGATGCCATCATCACAAATCTAGGAAATGTGGTGGTGAAGCAGGTCTCTATCTGTGCATGTGGACACTGTGAGTTATCTGTCTCTCGGTACGCCATGTCTTCAACCTAAGGGCCTCAAGACATCATCTCCTTATTTATCCCTAGAAATTGGGGATAACACGAAGAAAGAAACCTTCTCTCCACTCACAAAATGTTTATCCTTCACATGCAAATCCCTCTAAAAATATCAAGGACAAAAATACTATTTCTTAGTAGCATGAGTCTCTGATTTCTCTACATCCTTATGTTCATCAAAATTTTAGCACGAAGATGGTTGGGAATTTTCATCAAATAATTTTCTAAGTTTTCAAAAGGATAATCCCCAAGGTATGGCTCGAAATAAACATAAGTGAACTGCAACCAATCATCCATGAGTGGATGATATCTATCTACACTCATATCTTTGTTGACCTACAGAATATCTGGATCATTTAGGAATGAAGAATAATCCTTTGAAGGTGACAACTCAACATTCTTCATTTGAAAACTACCCTCAATTTCATAAATAAGATCCTTACCAAAAATGAAACAACCCATGTCCCATTTACACCTCTCAATATGTATAAAATCATTAATGTGTTGATCAAGCATGTCAGGGAGGTCCTCCATGAAATCATTTGTATCATTGGGACTAGTCACTTCATCTTCATCAAGCAGGAGAACAAACACTGATGTCTCATCTGGGTTCTCAACATGTTGCAGTTCAGAAAAACCTTGTTCTTCTTGGCAACTTTCGTCATGGACATGTTTTTCAAGCGCTTCTTCATCACGGTCCTCAAATCATCGTTCCTAAACTATATTTCCATGATTTTCAATGGGTTTCAAAAAAGAAACTGCCCTCAAATTCTCAATCGGATCCAATGAAATTATTTATTTCCCAAAAGAATCCTCAAGGTCCTGAATAATATATTCAAGTTGTTGGGATTTTGATCCACAATGCTTGAGAAATTCTCCGATGAATATGGTTGTAGAGGCTAATCCCTTTGGTATGCAAGTATGCTTGATCAAATTCCCCCATTTCTTATCTAAAGATAGCAAGAACGATTGCATCATAACATCATCCTGGGTTGTCATGCAAACCAATGTATTTGGTAAACTTGACAAAAATGTGTAAGGGATAAAACATGGATCACCATCAAATTTTGGGATATCATCCCAACTTTCTGGCAGACATCCATTATATACTTCCATGATACATCAGTGGAGTCGCCAGATGAACTCTATGAAAGGCTCATAAAAAATTACAAGGGAACTTCCCTCAAATGGAGTCTCCAGGCAAGCTAAGGGAAAAGGCTTTGGGATAGACTTGTCAAGTGTCGTTATGGGATCGAAAAGGATTCAAAATCCTCCATGGAAACGACACCAATTTTTTTATCACATAGATTGTAGTTTGGGAAAATCCCAACCCAAGAAATAAGTGTGAGAAACAACTGGGGACATCTATCACTACCACCTCAATAGACACCCCCTTGGTTTAGTGATGGACAAGTCCAACACAAGGGAGGCTTCCTGGGTGATCCTAGGGGTATTGCAAGGGAGAATCCAAGGAGAAGAATGAAGCACCCCTATAGGTCACAATGAAAGGTTCTAGGAGCTTGATGGAGGCTGAGTATTGGTCAAGGAAAGGTTTCCAATGGAGAGTACCTGCAAAACGAATTTTAGACAATCAAAACCAATACCAAATATGATAAACTTAGCCCTAGAACTTGAGGGGAATCAACAAGAGATCTTGTTGTCCCAGAATTGTAGCGTACAACAGTAATATATCAACAATGAGATATTTATAACAATTGGAATTATATAATCTAATTCAACATACATAATTGGATCAATGAGCATACAACTTAGAGATAATGTTCCAATGCTTAACACAATGAATTAGATGAAAATAGAAGGATGTAAAAGTAAGTTATCAAAAAGATTTATGACAACCTTATCGATGTAGCTTACTTTTTCTACAACAACAATATTCAACCATGGAAACCAACAAGTAAATGGATCAAAATGAATCTTAATACAAACGCTTTCAATTCCAATGATCAAACAACGATTTACTTGGTTAAATTGCAAGTAAAATAAAAGACAGCAACAATTATATCAGCCCTGATGGCTACAGAAAATAGTTTAAAATAGCAGCTCAATCATTGGGCTAATTATCACACCCTTAGCATAGAAGAGAGACAATAACATGTAGAATCAAACTCTATTGTTACAAGTTTCAAACCACTAAATTCCACATTTATCAATGCAATATTTTACAATCTCCAATGCAACTAGTGCCTTGTCTATTGGGTTATGGAGTCTCTTGCTTGGTCACAACCAAGTTAAACTAGGGTTTTATGATCTTATAGGGGTGTAAACCCTCTTACTCCCTAGAGAAGATAAACCCTAGCAAGGTTTTTCTACAAGGGTTTAAACCCTCTTACTCCTTGTAGCAATCCTTAAGTGCTTTCAATGACAATAGCAGAAATTTCCTTGATGGAGGGTGTATGCCCTTATACTACTCTTAGGGTTTTAACCGTTTATGTTTTGGTAGTAGTGGGAGGTATTCCCTCCTGGACTACTTTTATTAGAGAAGAAGAAGATTCCAAAAGTCAAAGGAAGACCATTGAACAATTGAAGAACACCCCGGAAGAGAAGTTGACCCACAGGAAAATAATAAAGTGGAAATATAATTTCTAGGAAGAAAAGTCGGCCCACAAAAATAATAAAGTAAATATGAAGACCCAAAATAAGAAGTCGGCCCTAGACAAGTGCCCATATTAGTATAAATAAAAGGCTGGATCATTTCATTTGTAAAGTCAGACAGTTCTCCTTCTATAGTGCGCACTAGGAAACTAGCAGTTGTAGTTGTGGCAATTTCGTTATTTATGGGTTCTGGTTCTCTTAGAGAGTGCACCCCAGTTGGGGAAGGATATTATTGGTGGCTCTTGGTGATATCTCTTGTGCGCTACCTCTGGAAGAGTTGCGCTAAGGTTGTATGTTTTTTCCTATATGCTTCGTTCCAGTTGTAGTTACAGTTGCAGTGACCAGTTGCCAGTTGTGCCAGTTCTGTGGTGCACTATCGTTTCTGTAGTTATGCACTTATCTTATGCCAATTCTGTGGTCCTCCTAAATTATCTACCCTTTCTAGGGTTTGACAACAAGAAGAGATGAGTATTTTTTATCAGGCTTTCTTCATTGTTGGTTTTCTCGTGTGAATAGATCTTGTTCATGGTTGTATTGGAATATTAGACAAATTCTCTCTAAGAAAAGTTGGTTGGGTTTTTCCAAGATAAATATTTGTGTCTTCTTGTTCTTTTTTATCTGTTTCTTATATATTTCAGTATATGGTTATTGAATGTTAAAATAAGATAAAAATGCTATGGTAAATCTAATGTTAACAAAACTAATGAAAATCTAACATGGTTTCAGAGTAGGTTTCCTTCAGAACAGTCTAACCACTGGAAGGAAGATCGTGAGATTTTCCACATTGTTGAAATTTGTCGTTGCACAATTTTATTTTTTCAAGATCATTGAGCACTTATTATAAATTTTATTGGGACAAATTTTAGCATAGATCAACTCTCCTTTCCCGAGCACACCTGCTACATATTTTAGATTGACTTTTCATCAAAGTTGAATTTTTAGGGTTTTAGGCTTCTTGACATTTTCTTGGACATTGAACCTTCTGATTCATATTTCTAATTTTTTCTTGTTGATGTGATGTCTCAGATTAGAAAACAAATTTGAATGGTGCACTCGTATATAAAATGAGGGAGTTTTTAGGAGATGTACATTTGGAAAGAGGACATTTATCCAAGCAGTGACAATAGATAAAGGGATATTAGATCTAGCGTACTCAGAAGAATCCAAAGAGTTGGAGGAAATAGTGATGATGTCTCCTACCATATATGACAACTCAAATGGGACAACAACAACTAGACCCCATGTTTGCATATCAGGTTTGATATTTTATTATTGCAACTTAAGGAAGTATTGTAACTAGAACAACAGTCTTTAGAAGACTATTACTACTTAGTACTATTGCTATCAAATGCTTAGTAACAATTGAATATTGTTGGTACGATGATCATTATACTCATTGTTCATTATTAATAATGCACTTATTTACAAGATGAATTGATATCCTCTAGGAGATGTTCTTGGTTGTTGACCTTGTCCCAGACATATTATCTTGTAAATTCCATGGAGATTACCATGGAGATGTTGTTGTTCTTGTTTCTGGTTCCGAGCATGTTACTATGGAGGAATTATTGGTCAGAAAACCATAAGAGTGTTGAAGAGTGTTGTTCTTATTTCTTATTTCTTGTTATTGCATTTTGTTTTGGCTCTTGTCCCAGGTATGTCAAAGGTGATAGCTCTGAGAAGGAGCTATTGTGATGATTGTTCTCGTTCTTGTTTTTAGTATTGTTCTTATCATAAGAATGTTGTTCTTGTATTCTATTTTCCCTTGTTGTTTCTGTTGTTCCAAGAAGGTCACAGGTGATATCTCTGAGAAGGAGCTATAATGACGGTTGAAGGAGGAAACATATTATATGTTCTCTAGATGAGGCATGGAGAAGACTATCGAGAAATACAGTTGTGTACATGACCGTACACATCCATGTAATTAAGGAGAAGAGGACAAAGTCAGAACCTTCTGGCAATAAGGGTACTTTTACAGGATACAAAGTATCTCATATGGAGATTGATTGTGAGGAGAATAAGGATGAAAAAGATGACCATACATATCCCTCTAGTTCAGTTTATCACACTTCAAATTATCAGAAAGAGTCAGTAGATCTAGAAGGGCATATCTAGAAATTATGTAGTGACCAGGAAGAGACCAACATGGTCCCATGAAACTTTGCAGGATGCAAATGACATGCAATTATATGGCATTGATGATCCATATCACGAGGAGGAGTAGATGGCTCCACCAATGGTGAGGAAGGTGTCCCCACCAAGTACCAACTTAGAAGGAGATAGAGTTTAGAAGGAGTCATCCCTCAGGATCCATTAGGGAGGAGAAACTTCCCAGTACAATTCATATGAGATCAGATTTCAGATGAAGTCAGCAGATGCAGAGGGAGCATATGAATCCAAGTTTATATAGACTAGAGGGAGTCAAATCCCAGAGGGAGCATGCAGAATCAGAGTGAACCTGATCTCAGAGAGATTTATTTGACTCAGAAGGAGTGGACCATGATAAGACCTTTTCTGTAGTCACTTGGTACACTTCCACCAGGACCATTACATGCTATAACGAAGTAATGATGGGCTCTACTCTATAAGAACATATCTTAGAAGATGAGAATGAGATAGTAGAGCCAACGATACATGTAGATCCACTCAGAGAAATTACAGTTACCAGGAAGAGACCAACATGGCTTCATAACACTTTGGAGGAACTTGAATGACATGTAGCTCCTGGAGGATATTTTAGAGAGAGCAAGAGACCACATAATTTTTCCATCTATGTGGCGTTGGTGAGTAAAATCATTGATTCAAAACCTTCCACTTTTGAGGAAGCTGCCAAGAAGCATGCGTGGAAGGATGCCATGATGGAAGAATACCAATCCATCATGAATAATGATGCGTGGGAAGCGGTTTCGAGACTAGAAGGGAAGTTGGTAGTGACTTCCAAGTGGCTCTACAATATCAAGCATGTTGCATATGGTAGAATAGAGAAGTACAAAGTGAGATTTGTGGCTAAAGGATTCTCCTAGGAAGAGGGAGAATATTATGATGTGACACTTGCTCCTGTAGCCAGAAGAAGTGTACATAGAGAAACCACAAGATACATGAGAAGGAATCTCATGTCTACAAATTGAAGAAATCTTTGTACATGCTTAAGCATGCACCTAGGGCATGGTATGCCAAAATAGACAGTTATTTGATGAGCTTGGGAATGGTTGTCGTGTTGATATTGGATGAATTGTTTCTTACAGGGGATGAGAAGCTCAAAGATGGGTGCAAGAGGGAAATCACTTCAGAGTTTGAAATGAAGGATTAATATTTGATGGGATTAGAGGTGTGGCAAAGACCATATGAGATTTTCATTATCCAAGGAAAATATATAGTTGAGATCCTACAGAGATTCGGGTTGATGGACTACAAGTCCATGGACACACCTATGGTTACTAATATGAAGCTATTGAGTGATTCATCTTCAGATTTGGTTGATCCCATGATGTATAGACAATTGATCAAATCCTTGATGTACCTGGTTAACACCGGGTCAGATATATGCTTTGCAATGAACAGATTGAGTCAGTACATGGTTGAGCCTAGACATGTACATTGGATAGAAACAAAGCATGTGTTGAGATACCTACATGGTATGATTAGATATGGACTCAGATATGCCTCAGAAGGTGAAGTAAAGCTGCAAGGTTATACAAACTCTGACTAGGTGGAGAGTGCAATGGATGGGAAAAGCACATCAGGATGTTGTTTCAGTTTGGGAATAGGTATGATCTCCTGGTTAAGAAGAAAACAAACGCCAATGTCACTCAGTACAACAGAGGAAGAGTATATCGTAGCCAATGTTGCAAGTCGTGAAGCAGTGTGTCTTCGGAAGTTGCTTCCAGGGTTATTTGATCTAGAGTTGGAGCCAACTTTGATATATTGTGATAATCAAATTTTTATGAAGATTTCAGTGAATCCAATATTCCATGACAAGTCAAATCATATAGAGATCAAATATCATTAAATCCGAGACATGGTGTAGAAAAGAGCAGTGGAGCTTCGGTACATATCCACATATGAGAAAATAATGAACATTCTCACCAAGCCTCTGTCTATAGTGAAGTATGATTACTTCAGAGACAATCTTGGCGTGATGCAGAATGTCCACCCTTTTTGAGAGGGAGGTGTGTTGTTTCTCCTCTAGCAGGCTCCCCCTTTAACAAGGGTTTCCTAGATCAATCATGTGGCGTGACTGAGGGAGTAATGTGTAGCTTGGCACAAGTCTTTCTTATGCCATGTGAGGTGGCTAGGTGTGAATGGGACTCGTAGCAAGGTATTGGACCATGGAGTAGCCTTGGGGATATGGTATTAGTCTTTCTCAATGGATGGGTGTGAATAAGATTACTAGGAGAGGAGAAACATCACATCATAGTTGTGGAGACTATGGTGATAGTTGTGTACTACTGGAAAACATGGTAGTAATTGTGTGCTACTAGTTGATTCTACATAGTCATGAAGACCATGGTAGTATTTTTGTACCACTAGACAACACGGTAGTAATTGTGTGCTACTAGTTGATTTCTACATAGTCGTGAAGACTATGGCAGTAGTTTTGTACTACTAGACAACATGGTAGTAGTTGTGTGCTACTATTTGATTGCTACATAGTCGTGAAGACTATGCCAGTAGTTTTGTACTAATGGACAACATGGTAGTAGTTGTCTGCTACTAGTTGATTCCTACATAGTCATGGAGACTATGGCAATAGTTTTGTACTACTGGATTGCATTGTAGTTGTGTGCTACTAGTTGATTGCAACATAGTCATAGAGACTATGGCAGAAGTTTTGAGCTACTAATGGAATGGTGGTATCCTTGGGGATACTAAATGATTGCAGTATAGTCATTGGACTATAGTGGTAGTCATTGGACTGCTAGAAGAAGACATATTGGAAGAATACATCCCTAGCTAAGAGGGAGTGTTGATGTTTTGGTATCAACAGGAGGTATTCCCTCCTGGACAACTTTTCTTAGAGAAGAAGAAGATTCTAGAAGTTAAAGGAAGAACATTGAACAATTGAAGAACACCTCGGAAGAGAAGTCAGACCACATGAAAATAATAAAGTGGAAATATAATTTCCAGGAAGAAAAGTTGACCCACAGAAACACTAAAGTAAATATGAAGATCCAGAATAACAAGTTGGCCCCAAATGGGCACCCAGATTAGTATAAGTACAGGGATGGATAATTTCATTTGTACAGTCAGACAATTCTCCTTCTACACTGCGCACTAGGCAACTAGTAGTTGCATTTGTGGTAGTTCCTTATTTCTGGGTTCTGGTTCTCTTGGGAGTGCACCTCACTCAAGGAAGGATATTCTTGGTGGCTCTTGGTGATATCTCTTGTGTGCTACCTCTAGAATATTTGCACTAATATTGTGTGGTGTTGCCCAATTGCTTCATACCGGTTATAGTTGTAGTTGCAGTTACCAGTTGCTAGTTGTGCCAGTTCTGTGGTGCACTATCTTTCTCTAGTGATGCACTTATATTACACCAGTTTTATGGTGCTCCTCAATTGTCTACCCTTGCTAGGGTTGGACAAGAAGAAGAGACAAGTATTTGTTATCAATATTTCTTCATTGTTGGTTTTCTCTTGTGGATAGAGCTTGTTCATGGTTGTATTGGAATATTAGAAAGATTCTCTCTAAGAAAAGTTGGTTGGGTTTTTCCCCGAGTTTGGGGCTTTCCTAGGATAAATATTTGTGTCTTCTTGTGCTTTTTTATTTGTTTCTTATATATTTTAGTATATGGTTATTGAATGTTAACAGAAGATAACAATTCTATGGTAAATCTAATGTTAGCAAAACTAATGAAAATCTAGCATTAACAAAATAACCTTGAATTCAATAAGTAACACACAAAATTGCAAAAATTCCTTACCTAATCCAAGAATTAGCAAGCACAACCTTTAGTTATCAAAGAAATTCCAATGATTTTCCAAGAAGAAGCATACAACATAATTCACTATCCTTTATTGCACCATTAGACAAGTGTTGCATCCAGTTTTCACAAGAAAAGTAGAGGCCAAAATTTCAGTCCAAGAGAGCTATCTCTCAAGTGATGAGTTCTATTTTGTGACAAATGACTTGCCTCATGTTTATATGAGGAAACCTAGGCCCTAGTTTGTCCACTTTACAATTAAATCCATAATTTTAGGCTAAAACATAAGTTACAAAGATAAATTAAGAAAAATCTTTTCCCTTTTTCCACATAGGCTACAAAACGACCAAAAATAATAAAATGATGGGATAATAGTCCATAAAATTCATCTCCAAGGTGGCACGTGCGATGGAAAATACTCTAAAGGCTAAGACGTCAAGCTAGAAGAGTGCCACATCATCCCCAATTCAAGCAATAGAGTGGGGATTCAAGCCATCAACATCACCAAATGTGCCAAAGATGCCAAACCTTCCATAAAAAATGTGGCGTCATGCCTCCAGAGAGGGACGTTTGGGCATAGAAGGGTGATTCCATCCTTCCTTCATGGTTTCAAGCATTGTTCAAGTGCTAAAGTCACATTCCCAAGTGCAATGTCCATCTTCCAACGCCTCCAATGGGTGGAGTACCACATCCAACCAATGGGATTTCAAGCCCTTATGGAGGTCCAAGTGGCTTAGTTCCTCCATGAAATTATTTCACTGGGAAAGGTACTACAAAGAAAAACAAGTACGCCCTCTAAGGGTCCACAAGTCACATGTATCATTCTATGTTATCCACATTTAATAAAAGAACCACCCAAACATGTGCATTAAATCCTACCTTTTGAAACTGAACAAATTCTCAATGACCATATAAACTTTGCAAAATTTAGGTATGAGAGGGTTGTCATGGTGCCCTATTGGGTAGGCCAATCCCGAAGTCAAGGAGTGTTTCCCAAGAATACCCTCTCTAAGTCATGTAGTGATTATGAGGTGGATGGGTGTATGAATTTTGGGCATGGGGTTCCTGACATATTGTTATCCCCCATTTCTAGGATAACTAAGGAGATAATGTCTTGATGCCCTCAGGTTGTAGACATGGAGTGACGGGGGATAGATCGACTCGTGATGTCCAGTTACACAGATGTAGAACCACTTAACCACCACACTTATTCAGTTCAGCATGATGGAATTCACTAGATCAATATGTTTCCGAAAGACAATGGGTCTTGCTCCATGAGGTACAAGTCAGGTATTGTGGTAAGCGTCACTTTAATACTTGAGGCATTTGAGTATGTTGCATTTAAAGTTACTTTTGATTATAGAATGTCTTCTTGGAAATTATGCTCTTTTCCCTATTTGACCTTGGTGGTTGACATTGTGCCCTAGTAAGTGTTCACCCTCAGGGAAAGGTTTGCTACTGGGTGGTCTCATTGATGAGTCATCGTACCATTCTCGGTCATACTTATCATTTTTCACACTTCATCCTTTTCGTGTCCTTATCTTTTGGTATTTTCAGGTGTATTGACCCAAGAGGGGATTGTACCTCATTTCATGGGAAGAAGGGGCTGAAGGCTCAAAGGCTTGTAGCTAGAAAAGGATAAAAGCCAAAATTTTAGCCTTCTAGATGCTCACCCAAAGAGGTCTTGAGAACAATGAAACATTTCTCTTAGAAGAATTGAATACCTCCAAAAGCAATTTTACATTATATAGATGTATCGCTTGTTGAGGTGTGTACACACATGCGATGTCCCTTTCTTTCCATGTATATGGCACTCTGTGTACCTATAGATTTAAGTGACATTGTGGTACTTCGTTCAAGTTTTAAGCTACCCAATTGTAGTACCCAATTGTTCTGGACTTTAATCAATTAATGTAAAATAAATGGGTTTGGAAAAAAGTTGCATTGAAAACGAAGGTGCATCACACCCTCTACAAAGGCACCCATAAATGAGAAAATATGAACCCTTGCATGTCATGAACCCAATGCCCAAAAGTTTTACCCCCATACTCTTCATCTTCTTTACATGGCTTAGAGAGGGTCCACCTAGGAAACAATCCTTGACTTGAGGAATGACTCACCCAATAGGTCACCATGAAAACCCTCCCATACCTAAACTTGACAAGTTTCATAGGGTCTTTGAGCACTTATTTAATTTGAAAAGGTAGTTTTGATGCACATGTTTAGGTGGCTCTTTTATTAGATGTGATTTTACTTGGCATGATACATTTCACTTGAGACCCTTGGAGGTGTTAGATTTTCCTTATTTACAGAGCATTAGTGTTACTAGTGTTCTTTTACTTCATTACCATTAACATATATATCACGTACTGAGCATTAGCAACATAAACAAGAGACAAAAAATAACACAAGATATTTATCCTGGGAAAACCCCAAATGGAGGAAAAACCCAACAACCTTTCTTAGAAGATTCCATTCACAAAGCAAGTCCAATCAGATAAACCCTAGCACAAGTGCTATATTAACCAGAAATACCACCCCATCTGCAACAACAACACCATACAAAGGTAGCACACCTCCTTAAGGAGTAACGCACAAGAGAGAGAGACCAAAAGACTGAACAATAATAAACCGTGCAACTGCAGCTACTGCGTCACCTCCTCCAAACTTGCACCTTGATTCTATGTAGTTGGGAGAGTGTGAGTGAGTGAACAAATGATCCAAGACATCCTCTATTTATATTCTTTCCGACCACTAGACTGAGCTGACTTCTTCTCTAGATAGGTGTCTTTTCATTATTACTTTATTCTTCTGGGCCGACTTCTCTTCTAGGGTATTTCAATATCTTTCCAATGGATCTCTTTCTTCCAGAATCTTCTCCAGATATAAGAAAGGTCATCTAGGAGGGAAATATCCTCCTACAACTACCAAAACATAAACACTCCCTCTTAGCTAGGGAGGAATCTTTCATGATGTCTTCATCTGGTAGTCCACTGACTACTCTGCAATACGATAACGAGAACACAGATTCTACAATGCCTTCGGTAGCTCGAATCATCAGGCACAATCTCTGTGATCAAACTGTAGCACAGACAACTACATCCAAACGATATGGTAATCTCAATGACAATCAACTAATAGCACACAACTACTACAATGTCATCCAATAGATCACAACTGCTTCCAGGTAGTACAAAACTACTATCTAGTGGTACACAGTCACTTCCAGTGGACCACATCCACTGTAGTAGCACAAAACTACTATCCAGAGACACACAGTCTCCACTAGTGGTACTCAACCAATGAAGTAGCACAAAACTACTGTCCAGAGTCACAAAGCCTCCACCAGTGAAACACATCCATCGAAGTAGCACAAAACTACTTTCTAGAGTCACACAACCTTTTCCAATGGAACACATCCACCGAAGTAGCACACAATTACTTTTCGGAGTCACACAACCTTTTCTAGTGGAACAGATCCACCAAAGTAGCACACAATGATTGTCCAGAGTTACACAACCTCTTCCAGTGGAACACATCCACTTAAGTAGCACACAACTACTGTCTGTAGTCACACAACCTTTGCCATAGTCTTACAATTGTCTGTGTGATAATTCTTATCTCAACAGGTCTGACAATGCATTACCCCCTCAGTCACCTCACATGACTGATCCAGGGAACCCTTGGATAGAGGGGTTAGCCAACATGAGAAGAAACAACACACCTCCATCTCAACGAGGGTGGACATTCGACAACACTCCAAGATTGTCCCCGAAGTACTCATACTTCACTCCTGACAAAGGCTTGGTGAGGATGTCTGCTATCTGCTCGTCCATGGATATGTACTGGAGCTCCACAACTCCTCTCTGAACCATGTCCCATGTGTAATGATATTTTATCTCGATATGCTTAGACCTTTCATGGAATACAAGGTTCTCGGTAATCTTCACTCAACTTTGATTGTCATAATATATCAAAGTTGGCTCCAATTCTAGATCAAATATCTCGGCTAGAAACTTCTAGAGCCACACTGCTTCACATCTTGCCACACTTGTTGTGATATATTCTTCTTCTAATGTACCAAGTGTCATTGATATCTGCTTCCTGCTCAACCATGAGAGAATGCCTGATCCCAGACTAAAACAACATCTGGAAGTACTCTTCTGATCCACTGCACTCCCTTCCCAATCAAAATCTGTATATCCTTGTAGCTTCACATCTCCACTTGAGACATATCTCAATCCATATACAACCATACCACAAAGGTACCTCAACATATGCTTTGCTTCCATCCAATGTACCTGTCTAGGTTCAACCATGTGTTCACTCAAGGTATTCATTGCAAAGCATATGCCTGGCTTGGTGTTAACCAGGTACATCAAGGATCCAATCAAATGTTTGTACATCATGGGATCCACCAAATATGAATATTTTTCACTCAAGAGATTCAGATTTATCGTCATGGGTGTGGTCATGGAATTGCAGTCCATCATCCTGAATCTCTGTAGAATATCAACAATATATTTTCCTTGGCTAAGGAAAATCTCATCTGATCTCTGCCACACTTCCAATCCTAAGAAGTAATGCATCAGATCTAGATCCTTCATCTCGAACTCTAAAGCGAGCTCCCTCTTACACCCATCAATGAGCTTCTTGTCCCATGTTAGAAACATGTCATCTACATATAGAACCAAGATCAATGGGCATCCATCCTCAACCTTATAGTAAATGTTAGGATCTTCCTCACTCTTGGTAAATCCCAAGCTCATCAAATATCCATTTATCCTGTCATACCACACCTTGGGTGATTGCTTCAGGCTGTATAAGGAATTCTTCAATCTGCACACATGGGACTCCTTCCCATGGATCATAAAGCCTTGTGGCTGTTCTATGTACACTTCTTCCTCTATTACGCTATTCAAGAAAGCAGTCTTGACATCCATCGGGTGTAATTTCCATCCCATTGTTACAAGAGAAAAGGTTTTGCCATAGTCTTCTACCTCTTTCTAGGAGAACCTTCTAGCCACAAACCTTTCCTTGTAATTCTCTATGCTATTGTATGTGTTATCCCTGTTTTCTAGGGATAACTAGGAGATCATGTCTCGAGGCCCACAGGTCCTAGACATGGAGTACCGAGAGAAGGATTGACCTGAGCATGGCCCTGGAGGGCCCATATTTATTCTTCTTCATCAGACTTGTCCTGTCAGCAGCAACAACATCCATCACCTTCGGCTTGGACTTGTATCAGAGAAGACTCTTGCTCCATGAGGTAGTTGGTCCAAGTATCATGGTATGTGACATATTTGATCATTATAACCTTCAGATATATGCATCAAATTCCTTTTATTTTTGACGACTGCTTGGATCTTACACTGACCCACTTGACCATGGTTGGGGGGATTGATAGGGTACCCTAGCAAGCTTGTACCCATAGGTTTTGGTTAGCCACCAGGGGGGATTTTGAAGGGCCATCGTCCGCTCCCATCATATCATCACTCTTACATCTTATCTCCCACTCATCTATCCCATTCCCCTAGTCCGGACATTAGGATGACCTGTTTGTGGGGTTACACCTTATCTCGTGGGAAGAAGGGGATAAAGGCCCAGAAGGTAAAAGCAGTTGGTAAAAGATAAAAGCCATAAAATAAAACCTAGAGATGCCTCGCCCAGGGATCCCCGAGAAGGCAATAAAAAGCCTCTCAACAAGGAAAAAGGGGGACCCGAAGAAAAATGACAAAACAAGACCTAGCCAAGAGGATGGGGGGTCTCATCACGAGCCATTCCATTATGTTCATGGGTACCTAGCAGTATGACATTGCCATTATCTGGTTACCACGCCAGGGCGGTGACATTTGGTTGCATGGCCAAGGGAAAGGGGTCTCATCACGAGCTAGCCTTATCATCTCTGTGAAAGTACTTGTGGATAACACTGTCAGCTCTGGTCACCACGCCAAGGTAGTGTCCTCTAGTTATACCTTGAAATAAAAAAAAAGGAAACAACAATAAATAAAAGAAAGAATAAAGGCAATAAAGGGCTTGGAAAGAATTGCATCCATGACATGTACAACTCACCTTCTACAAAGGCACCCACAGGTAATATCACCCCTGTCTTTCACTCTACCTATATGTCTGGACATTCTTTGACCACATCACCTCGTGTTACATGGATTGGATGATATCCTCTGAAAACTTTCCTTCTCTTATGGATGCTGGACCAATAGGGCATTTTGTCTTTTTCTTCGGCTTTGTATAGTAGGTCATTGTAATGTCTTTGAGCTATTGGATGATATATCAGGGGTTTTCTGCATGCATTTGATAAAATTAATGATGAAATGTGATTGACATTTCTATGATCCCTGTGACTAATGAGCCCATGGAGGGCGAAGTTTTTGATGTGCAAGGTCATGCCCGACGGACAGGTACCAGTTGGATCAGTACACATGGGGAGATGATTAGTTCGGACCTCCATGGGGCTGAAGAGCCCATCAGATGGTTGCTGGGACCCCATCAGGGGCAGAGACAGGACAGTGATTGGTTGAGCCTTTGCACAAGAGAAGAAGGATAACGTTTTCATCCAGGACGCCTTGGTTGAGCCCAACCCAGGGGGGTTGACCCACTACAGGTGGAACATTCCCCTTTTGATGCCCTAGGACATCATCTAGGAGCCATGACGTCACCTTCAGTGTATGGCATCTTGACAGTGCAGTTTGACACGTGTGGCAGAGTTTGGAGGCCTAAGGAGGGCCAATGTTTGTCACCTTGTGTTGCATTTTTCCCTAAAAAGGGCCAGCGTCTCCCTCAGAGGGGCTTGACATCCTATTTATTGCTCATTTAGGGTTTCATTTAACAATTTAAGGTAAAACAACATGATTTTTGGTTTGTAGCCTTGTTGGCTATTTTTAATGACCTAAAATTAATTAAAAGGTCATGATACACTATATATTGGGGATGTTTTCCCCTCATTTGAACATAACACAACAACTCACACTTGTGAGGTCTGATTTTTGCGCCCTACTAGGGTAATTTTGTCTTCTAAGTGAGGCTCATTTGTTGATGGAAGGATTTTTTGGCATCTTTTGGCATTTCTCTTCAAGGAAGGTTTACAACTAGGGTTTTCACATGCTTTTCTTCATGATATGTAAGTGTTTTTCTTGCAAAACTTCTTAATTGAATGGTTGTAGGTGTAAATTCTTGCATTTACTTATAAAATTGCTGATTTTGAAACCCTAGGTAACAAGCACACAAGTAGGTCCTTGTTTCATGTCCCCTTAGAGAGAAATTTTCAACCCATTGAAGAAGAAAGATTGAGCCTAGCCTTTGCTACACTCCTCTTGCTTTTTCACTCAAGCTAGCTTGATTTTAAAGGTTGAAAAGAGGGTGACGTCCTAGGCCTAGGTTATCTACACCTAGGGCCACCATCTTCTAGGGTTTGAAAGACTTTCCATTGCAACACTTTCTCTCACCTCATCCTCTAATTAGAATTATTATTTATGCTATCCGTTTTTCCAAATTGATCTAAAGAAGGAGGAAAGAGAACGAGGCCTTGCTTAAGCAACACCGGAGTGAGCCTCTTTCCCCTAGGGTTTTGATTCTAGGGCCGTGCTATTGCAGCACTCTAGAACCCTTCCCTCTTGTCTTTGGTCTTTATCCTTTCAAAACTTTTTGCCCTCTTCTTGTTTGACTCCATCTACCTTTAGGCACTGATCTTAGACACACAACGTTGAGGTCATAGTGTCCAAAACAAACTCTTAAAACTTTAATTCTTGAAACCCTAACAAACAAACTAACCCTAATTAACGCTGACGTTACAGTTGGTTATCTCATCTTGATGCAACATTTGTCTTCTATAAGCAATTGGATGATGATCTAAAGCAGCTATTGAGTAAAGTGTTGGTTGGATACATTGTTGGCTTAATCATATTGATAGTTATTGATGAATTGATGCTTTTCTTTTCATAGCTAATTGATAAAACGTTGACCTCATTGATATCTATTGTTTTACATTTCTTATTAATTGATATCAGATAGTCATATGAAGTAATAACCCACTGAATTATAGCCTGCATATATTCTTTATTGTTGTCTTGTTCCGGGCAGGTGTTCTCTTTGGGCATACACTTCTTTATTGGCTGATTAGACGAACCTTTTGATCTTGGTGGTAACCTGTGAGGAGGAAACTTTAACCTTGACTTTATACCTTAGCCTCTTCAAAACCCCAGGTTACCGGGGACGTCTCCCCTGGGTTAACCTCCCTAAATAGAAAGAACCTCCCCATCGTGGTGACATAGGGTGGGAAAGGTTCCTGTTACGCCAGTTTGGCCTCTATCCTTTAGCCTTTGACCTAAGCTACAAACTGTGCGATAACATTTTGGTACCACTGCCGGGGAACACTTAGTCAATATTCCTCAACGAAAAATCTTTTGGTAAGCCTTGCCTCAAAGACCTTTTCTTACAAGCTTACCTGGCGACTCCACTAAGCTTTTATTCCCCTTTTCTTTGATAGTTTTAGATAAAATATCTAGCGACTCCACAAACAAAAAGGAGATTCAATAACCCTTCTTTGACTTTCAGAAGGAAGCCTCCCTTGAATTCACCTGTTGTCAAGTGACTTTTTGGAAAGAGACTTCCTTTAGCAAACATGTCTAGCTCTCAGACCGCTACAATGAACCCAGTTAACAATCAAAGACAATGGTCATCTACCCTTTTCAAACCGTTAGACATGTCAGCCATACCAGGATACCCTAGGCAAATGCCACCCAAGTACGAGAAGTGGTTACCTAAATTTATCGGTATTGATGCTACCAGTGCCGAAGAGCACATGAGTAACTTTTGGGCATTCTTTTAGATTCACCCCATCAATGATGATGTTGAAGACTTGGTTATGAAGTTATTCTCTGCTACTCTTTATGATGCCTCAAGGCGTTGGTATCTCAGTCTTCCCGATGGAAGCATCAAGACCATGGATAGACTTGAAGAGGCCTTTCTCAAAAGGTGGGGTATCAAAGAAGACCCTAACATCTTTCTCAATCGATTAAATAACCTTGCCAAGTATGAAAATGAGTCCATTTAGGAATTTCACACTAGATTAGAGACGTTGCTTCAAAGAATTCCCGCGAGCCATCACCCGAAAGATGATTACCTTGTTCATATTTATACCAGGTGTTTCAATGGCCAACTAGGGTATCTTCTTAGAGACAAAAACCCCTAGTCCATTCAACAAGCCCAAGAGCTCGCCACCAAGATAGAAGGGAACCTCCTTTCATCTAAGATTGAGCCCTTTGCCAACCCTAGGGCAAGAGTAGACACCAAACCGAAGATAGTTCACAATGCTGAGCCTACTTCAGATCTATCCACCAGTATCACCAAGTTGCAAGCCTCCATGGATGGCATCATAAAAAATCAAGAAGAGATGATGAACCTGATTGTCAGACTTGAAAAATCTCAGACCCAAGCACCTAGACCTCTATTCAAAGGGCAGTTCCAGAAAGGGAATCAATTTTACAAGCCAAAGAATGAAAACGAAGTTCCAAATACCTTGGCCCCCACAAATGTTGTAGATGAAAACAATTGGTGCCTGGAGTGCAGTGAAGCACATTGGGAGCAGGAATGTCCTTATAATGCTAGCCAACAACAAGTCAACAATTTGGACTGCTTCATGCATCTTCCTTAGATAAATATCACAGATATAGAACATAAACAAGCCTTGAAGGAAGCAACAAGAGCAGCGAGGATGGAAATAATAAACAACTTGGACCAGGAATCACGAGAAAAGATAAAGAAGCAGGAAGTTCAAGTATACAAGAGAAAGAATCTGAAACAACCTACCGCTGATCAGCCAAAACCCTCATCTCTTGAGGTTCTTCTTCCTAAGACATCCAAGACTAGTAAGGTTGACCTTGACTTTGACTTTGAAGGGAATTTATCAAAGATGCATGTGAACGTTCCCCTAAGAGAAGAAATCAAGATCCCATCCATTAATGAACACTTTGATACCTTCTTTTCGGGATCAACTGAACCTATGGACCCCCCAATTATGTTACAAGCTGGTCATTTCAGGGTCCAGTATGGTGAAAACCCCCCTTTCTTCATGACTTTAACAATGAACAACAAATACCTTAACAATTGCATGCTAGATACAGGTGCTGGTGCCAACATGATGTCTCTTAAAGTCATGCAACAAATGGGTTCGAAGGTCACTAGGCCTTACAGGAATGTGTGTGGTTTTGAATCTAAAGCAATACCCACACATGGTGTGGTTGAAAATGTTGAAGTGCACTTAAAGGAATACCTCGAGAAGATAGTCAACATAGATATTATAGTGGTTGATGTCTCGGCTGTATGGGGAATGTTGTTGTCTAGGAAGTTTGGTGCAATGATAGGCAGGTCCCTTGAGATGGACCTCACCTTTTTGCGATTACCTTTGAAAGATGAGACGACCAGACGTTTACTCAATGTACCAATAACTGGAAATCATGTATAGGATATTGTTCCTCCCATAAATGAAAATAAAGCACAGAAAGATGTGATACAAACTCTTCAAGAATATTCTCTGGAAGACATACCCTTTGCAACAGAAAAGGAGTTTGATAAGATTGAATGGCCCAAGAAAGAACAATACCAACAACTCCTAGATGAATTTTAGAACAAAGAAGTTGGGACAGTAAAGATATTAAAAAGGAAAAAGGATGAAGATGACGTGCAAATCCTCCCATCCCAACAAGAAGTTTTTACAGCAGAAGCCCACCCGCCTCCCTCAGTACAATACACCAGGGTTGTTCAGGGAACGACCAAAAACAAAATCAGAAAATACAAGGAGGGAGATTTGGTATGGATGTGGGATACTCAGAAAGGAGAGCCAACTAATGTGAAAGGAAGTACACAATCATGGCTCAGGCCCTTCAAAGTCAGAATGGAATCAGTTGATAACTCATACTATTTGTCCACTTTGGAAGGGAGAAGGCTCCCATTGCCCATCAATGGGCACCTCCTCAAACCCCACCAAGGTGGTGGGACCTGACTCCACAGATAAGTATAGGTAGGTAGGCATTCTTCCATGTATTATACCATTTGCATTTCATGTTAGTTTGCTTCCTCACTTGCATATTGATTGTTTTATTTCAGTCATATACATATATTATATTTGCGGGGTGGTAATACCACCCCACCTTTGTTACTGATGCCCTTTTCGAGTCTGAGAAGGTCTGCAGGTTATGCCAGAGATGCTGAGGTTCTCATGAGCTCTACGGTGAGCACATGTCCCCGAGTTGGAGCTAGATGTTATCCCCGTTTTCTAAAGATAACTAGGAGATCATGTCTCAAGGCCCACAGGTCCTAGACATGGAGTACTGAGAGTAGGATTGACCCGAGCATGGCCCTGGAGGGCCCATCTTTCTTTTTCTTTATCAGACGTGTCCTGTCAGCGACAACAACATCCATCACCTTCAACTTGGACTTGTATTAGAGAAGACTCTTGCTCCATGAGGTAGTTGGTCCAGGTATCATGGTATGTGTCATATTTGATCATTATAACCTTCAAATATATGCATCAAGTTCCTTTTATTTCTGACGACTTCTTAGATCTTACCTGTTTGTGGGGTTACACCTTATCTCGTGGGAAGAAGGGGCTAAAGGCCTAGAAGTTAAAAGCAGCTGGTAAAAGATAAAATCCATAAAATAAAACCTAGAGATGCCTCACCGAGGGATCCCCGAGAAGGCAATAAAAAGCCTCTCAACAAGAAAAAAGGGGGACCTGAAGAAAAATGACAAAACAAGACCTAGCCAAGAGGATGGGGGGTCTCATCATGAGCCAGTCCATTATGTTCATGGGTACCTAGCAGTATGACATTTCCATTATCTGGTTACCACGCCAGGGTGGTGACCTTTGGTTGCATGGCCAAGGGAAAGGGGGTCTCATCACGAGCCAGGCTTATCATCTTTGTGAAAGTACTTGTGGGTAACATTGTCAGCTCTGGTCACCACGCCAAGGCAGTGTCCTCTAGTTAGACCTTGAAATAAAGAAAAAGGAAAAAAAAAATAAAGAAAAGAAAGAATAAAGGCAATAAAGAGCTTGGAAAGAATTGCATCCATGACAGGTACAACTCACCTTCTACAAAGGCACCCACAAGTAATATCACCCCTGTCTTTCACTCTACCTGTATGTCTGGACATCCTTTGACCACATCACCTCGTGTTACATGGATTGGATGATATCCTCTGAAAACTTTCCTTCTCTTATGGATGTTGGCCCAATAGGGCATTTTGTCTTTTTCTTCGGCTTTGTATAGTAGGTCATTGTAATGTCTTTGAGCTATTGGATGATATATCATGGGTTTTATGCATGCATTTGATAAAATTAATGATGAAATTTGATTGACATTGCTATGATCCCTGTGACTAATGAGCCCATGGAGGGCGAAGTTTTTGATGTGCAGGATCATGCCCGACGGACAGGTACCAGTTGGACTGGTACACATGGGGAGATGATTAGTTCGGACCTCCATGGGGCTGAAAAGCCCATCAGATGGTTGCTGGGACCCCATAAGGGGAAGAGACAAGACAGTGATTGGTCGAGCCTTTGCACAAGAGAAGAAGGAGAACGTTTTCATCCAGGACGCCTTGGCTAAGCCCAGCCCAGGGGGGTTGACCCACTACAGGTGGCACGTGCCCCTTTTGATGCACCAGGACATCATCTAGGAGCCATGATGTCACCTCCAGTGTATGGCATATTGACAGAGCAGTTTGGCACGTGTGGCAGAGTTTGGAGGCCCAACGTTTGTCACCTTGTGTTGCATTTTTCCCTAAAAAGGGCCAATGTCTCCCTCAGAGGGGTTTGACGTCCTGTTTATTGCTCATTTAGGGTTTCATTTAACAGTTTAATGTAAAATAGTATGATTTTTGGTTTGTAGCCTTGTCGACTATTTTTAATGACCTAAAATTAATTAAAAGGTCATGATACACTATATATTAAGGATTTTTTCCCCTCATTTGAACATAACACAACAACTCACATTTGTGAGGTCTGATTTTTGCGCCCTAATAGGGTAATTTTGTCTTCTAAGTGAGGCTCACTTGTTTATGGAAGGATTTTTTGGCATCTTTTGGCATTTCTCTTTAAGGAAGGTTTACAACTAGGGTTTGCACATGCTTTTCTTCATGATATGTAATTTTTTTTCTTGCAAAACTTCTTAATTGAATTGTTGTAGGTGTAAATTATTGCATTTACTTATAAAATTGCTGATTTTGAAACCCTAGGTAACAAGAACACAAGTAGGTCCTTGTTTCATGTCCCCCTAGAGAGAAATTTTCAAGCCATTGAAGAACAAAGATTGAGCCTAGCCTTTGCTACACTCCTCTTGCTTTTCCCCTTAAGCTAGCTTGATTTTAAAGGTTGAAAAGGGGGTGACGTCCTAGGCCTAGGTTATCTACACCTAGGGCCGCCATCTTCTAGGGTTTGAAAGCCTTGCCATTGCAACACTTTCTCTCACCTCATCCTCTAGTTAGAATTATTATTTATGCTAGCCGTTTTGCCAAATTGATCTAAAGAAGGAGGAAAGAGCACGGGGCCTTGCTTAAGCAACACCAGAGTGAGCCTCTTTCCCCTAGGGTTTTGATTCTAGGGCCCTCCTATTGCAACACTCTAGAACCCTTCCCTCTTGTCTTTGGTCTTTATCCTTTCAAAACTTTGTGCCCTCTTCTTGTTTGACTCCATCTACCCGTAGGCACTGATCTTAGACACACAATGTTGAGGTCATAGTGTCTAAAAAAAACTCTTAAAACTTTAATTCTTGAAACCCTAACTAACAAACTAACCCTAATTAAGGCTGATGTCACAGTTGGTTATCTCATCTTGATGCAACATTTGTCTTCTATAAGCACTTGGATGATGATCTAAAGCAGTTATTGAGTAAAGTGTTGGTTGGATACATTGTTGGCTTAATCATCTTGATAGTTATTGATGAATCGATGCTTTTTTTTTTCATAGCTAATTGATAAAACGTTGACCTCATTGATATCTATTGTTTTACATTGCTTATTAATTGATATCATATAGTCATATGAAGTACTAACCAATTGAATTATAGCCTGCCTATATTCTTTATTGTTGTCTTGTTCCGGGCAGGTGTTCTCTGGGCATACACTTCTTTATTGGCTCATTTGCCGGACCTTCTGATCTTGGTGGTAACCTGTGAGGAGGAAACTTTAACCTTGACTTTATACCTTAGCCTCTTCAAAACCCCAGGTTACCAGGGACGTCTCCCCTGGGTTAACCTCCCTAAATAGAAAGAACCTCCCCATCGTGGTGACATTGGGTAGCAAGGTTCCTGTTACGCCAATTTGGCCTCTATCCTTTAGCCTTTGACCTAAGCTACAAACTGTTTGATAACATTTTGGCGCCGCTGCCGGGGAACACTAAGTCAATATTCATCAATGAAAAATCTTTTAGTAAGCGTTGCCTCAAAGACCTTTTCTTACAAGCTTACCTGGCGACTCCACTAAGATTTTATTCCCCTTTTCTTTGATAGTTTCAGGAAAACTATCTGGCGACTCCACAAACCAAAAGGAGATTCAATAACCCTCCTTTTTCTTTTAGAAGGAAGCCTCCCTTGAATTCACCTGTTTTCAAGTCACTTTTTGGAAAGAGACTTCCTTTAGCAAACATGTCTAGCTCTCAGACCGCTACAACAAACCCAATTAACAATCAGAGACAATGGTCATCTACCATTTTCAAACCGTTAGACATGTCAGCCATACCAAGCTACCCTAGGCAAATGCCACCCAAGTACGAGAAGTGGTTACCTAAATTTACCGGTACTGATGCTACCAGTGCCGAAGAGCACATGAGTAACTTTTGGGCATTCTTTCAGCTTCACCCCATCAGTGATGATGCTGAAGACTTGGTTATGAAGTTATTCTCTTCTACTCTTTATGATGCCTCAAGGCGTTGGTATCTCAGTCTTCCTGATGGAAGCATCAAGACCATGGATAGAATTGAAGAGGACTTTCTCAAAAGGAGGAGTATCAAAGAAGACCCTAACATGTTGCTCACTCGATTAAATAGCCTTGCCAAGTATGAAAATGAGTCCATTCAACTATATTAGAGACGTTGCTTCAAAGAATTCCCGCGAGCCATCACCCGAAAGATGATTACCTTGTTCATATTTATACTAGATCTTTCAATGGCCGACTAGGGTATCTTCTTAGAGACAAAAACCCCTAGTCCATTCAAGAAGCCCAAGAGCTCCCCACCAAGATAGAAGGGAACCTCCTTTCATCTAAGATTGAGCCCTTTGCCAATCCTAGGGGGAGAGTAGACACCAAACCGAAGATAGTTCACAATGCTGAGCCTACTTCAGATCTATCCACCAGTATTGCCAAGTTACAAGCCTCCATGGATGGCATCATAAAAAATCAAGAAGAGATGATGAACCCGATTGTCACACTTGAAAAATCTCAGACCCAAGCACCTAGACCTCCGTTCAAAGGGTAGTTCCAGAAAGGGAATCAATTTTACAAGCTAAAGAATGAAAACGAAGTTCCAAATACCATGGCCCCCACAAACGTTGTAGATGAAAACCCTTGGTGCTTGGAGTGCAGTGAAGTGAAGCACATTGGGAGCACAAATGTCCTTATAATGCTAGCCAACAACAAGTCAACAATTTGGACTGCTTCATGCATCTTCCTCAGATAAATATCACAGATATAGAACATCAACAAGCCCTGAAGGAAGCAACAAGAGCAACAAGGATGGAAATAATAAACAACTTGGACCAGGAATCACGAGAAAAGCTAAAGAAGCAGGAAGTTCAAGTATACAGGAGAAATAATCCGAAACAACCTACCGCTGATCAGCCGAAACCCCCATCTCTTGAGGTTCTTCTTCCTAAGACATCCAAAACTAGTAAGGTTGACCTTGACTTTGACTTTGAAGGGGATTTATCAAAGATGCATGTGAACGTTCCCCTAAGAGAAGCAACCAATATCCCATCCATTAAAGAACGCTTTGATACCTTCTTTTCGGGATCAACTGAACCTATGGACCCCCCAATTATGTTGCAAGTTGATCATTTCAGGGTCCAGTATGGTGAAAAACCCCCTTTCTTCATGACTTTAACAATGAACAACAAATACCTTGACAATTGCATGCTAGATACAGGTGCTGGTGCCAACATGATGTCTCTTAAAGTCATGCAACAAATGGGTTTGAAGGTCACTAGGCCTTACAGGAATGTGTGTGGTTTCGAATCTAAAGCAATACCCACACATGGTGTGGTTGAAAATGTTGAAGTGCACTTAAAGGAATACCCCGAGAAGATAGTCCACATAGATATTATAGTGGTTGATGTCCCAGATGTATGGGGAATGATGTTGTCTAGGAAGTTTGGTGCAATGATAGGTGGGTCCCTTGAGATGGACCTCACATTTTTGCAATTACCTTTGAAAGACGGTACGACCAGACGTTTACTCAATGTACCAATATTTGGAAATCATGTACAGGATATTGTTCCTCCCATAAATGACAATAAAGCACAGAAAGATGTGATACAAACTCTTCAAGAATATTCTCTAGAAGAAATGACCTTTGCAACAGAAGAGGAGTTTGATCAGATTGAATGGCCCAAGAAAGAAAATACCAACAACTCCTAGATGAATTTCAGAACAAAGAAGTTGGGATAGTAAAGATATTAAAAAGGAAAAAGGATGAAGATGACGTGCAAATCCGCCCATCCCAACAAGAAGTTTTTACAGCAGAAGCCCACCCGCCTCCCTCAGTACAGTACACCAGGGTTGTTCAGGGAACGACCAAACACAAAATCAGAAAATACAAGGAAGGAGATTTGGTATGGATGTGGGATACTTAGAAAGGAGAGCCAACTAATGTGAGAGGAAGTACGCAATCATGGCTCGGGCCCTTCAAAGTCGGAATGGAATCAGTTGATAACTCATACTATTTGTCCACTGTGGAAGGGAGAAGGCGCCCATTTCCCATCAGCGGGCACCTCCTCAAATCTCACCAAGGTGGTGGGACCTGACTCCACAGGTAAGTATAGGTAGGTAGGCATTCTTCTGTGTATTATACCATTTGCATTTCATGTTAGTTTTCTTCCTCACTTGCATATTGATTGTTTTATTTCAGTCATATACATATATTATATTTGCGGGGTGGTAATACCACCCCACCTTTGTTATTGATGCCATTTTCGAGTCTGAGCAGGTCTGCAGGTTATGCCAGAGATGCTGAGGTTCTCATGCGCTCTACGGTGAGCACATGTCCCCGAGTTGGAGCCAGATGTTATCCCCATTTTCTAGGGATAACTAGGAGATCATGTCTCGAGGCCCACAGGTCCTAGACATGGTGTACCGAGAGCAAGATTGACCTGAGCATGGCCCTAGAGGGCCCATCTTTCTTCTTCTTCATCAGACTTGTCCTGTCAGCATCAACAACATCCATCACCTTCGGCTTGGACTTGTATCAGATAAGACTCTTGCTCCATGAGGTAGTTGGTCCAGGTATCATGGTATGTGTCATATTTGATCATTATAACCTTCAGATATATGCATCAAATTCCGTTTATTTCTGACGACTGCTTGGATCCTACACTGACCCACTTGACCATGGTTGGGGGGATTGATAGGGTACCCTAGCAAGCTTGTACCCATAGGTTTTGGTTAGCCACCAGGGGGGATTTTGAAGGGCCATCGTCCGCTCCCATCATATCATCACTCTTACATCTTATCTCTCACTCATCTATCCCATTCCCCTAGTCCAGACATTAGGATGGCTTGTTTGTGGGGTTACACCTTATCTCGTGGGAAGAAGGGGCTAAAGGCCCAGAAGGTAAATGCAACTGGTAAAAGATAAAATCCATAAAATAAAACCTAGAGATGCCTCGCCCAGGGATCCCCGAGAAGGCAATAAAAAGCCTCTCAACAAGAAAAAAGAGGAACCTGAAGAAAAATGACCAAACAAGACCTAGCCAAGAGGATGGGGGTTCTTATCATGAGCCAGTCCATTATGTTCATGGGTACCTAGCAGTATGACATTGCCATTATCTGGTTACCACGCCAGGGCGGTGACCTTTGGTTGCATGGCCAAGGGAATGGGGGTCTCATCACGAGCCAACCTTATCATCTATGTGAAAGTACTTGTGGGTAACACTGTCAGCTCTGGTCACCACGCTAAGGCAGTCTCCTCTAGTTAGACCTTGAAATAAAAAAAAAGGAAAAAACAATCAAGAAAAGAAAGAATAAAGGCAATAAAGGGATTGGAAAGAATTGCATCCATGACAGGTACAACTCACCTTCTACAAAGGCACCCACAGGTAATATCACCCCTGTCTTTCACTCTACCTATATGTCTGGACATCCTTTGACCACATCACCTCATGTTACATGGCTTGGATGATGTCCTCTGAAAAATTTCCTTCTCTTATGGATGCTGGCCCAATAGGGCATTTTGTCTTTTTCTTCAGCTTTGTATAGTAGGTCATTGTAATGTCTTTGAGCTATTGGATGATATATCAGGGGTTTTATGCATGCATTTGATAAAATTAATGATGAAATGTGATTGACATTGCTATGATCCCTGTGACTAATGAGCCCATGGAGGGCGAATTTTTTGATGTGCAGGATCATTCCCGACGGAAAGGTACCAGTTGGACCGGTACACATGGGGAGATGATTAGTTCAGACCTCCATGGGGCTGAAAAGCCCATCATATGGTTGTTGGGATCCCATCAAGGGAAGAGATAGGACAGTGATTGGTCGAGCCTTTGCACAAGAGAAGAAGGAGAATGTTTTCATCGAGGATGCCTTGGCTGAGGTCAGCCCAGGGGGGTTGACCCACTACAGGTGGAACCTTCCCCTTTTGATGCCCCAGGATGTCATCTAGGAGCCATGGCGTCACCTCCAGTGTATGGCATCTTGACAGAGAAGTTTGGCATGTGTGGTAGAGTTTGGAGGCCCAAGGAGGGCCAATGTTTATCACCTTGTGTTGCATTTTTCCCTAAAAAGGGCCATCGTCTCCCTCATAGGGGCTTGACGTCCTGTGTATTGCTCATTTAGGGTTTCATTTAACAGTTTAATGTAAAACAGTATGATTTTTGGTTTGTAGCCTTGTCGACTATTTTTAATGACCTAAAATTAATTAAAAGGTCATGATACACTATATATTGAGGATGTTTTCCCCTCATTTGAACATAACACAACAACTCACACTTGTGAGGTCTGATTTTTGCGCCCTACTAGGGTAATTTTGTCTTCTAAGTGAGGCTCACTTGTTGATGGAAGGATTTTTTGACATCTTTTGGTATTTCTCTTCAAGGAAGGTTTACAAATAGGGTTTGCACATGCTTTTCTTCATGATATGTAAGTGTTTTTCTTGCAAAACTTCTTAATTGAATGGTTGTAGGTGTAAATTCTTGCATTTACTTATAAAATTGTTGATTTTGAAACCCTAGGTAACAAGCACACAAGTAGGTCCTTGTTTCATGTCCCCTTAGAGATAAATTTTTAATCCATTGAAGAAGAAAGATTGAGCCTAGCCTTTGCTACACTCCTCTTGCTTTTTTCCTTAAGCTAGATTGATTTTAAAGGTTGAAAAGGGGGTGACGTCCTAGGCCTAGGTTATCTACACCTAGGGCCTCCATCTTCTAGGGTTTGAAAGCCTTTCCATTGCAACACATTCTCTCACCTCATCCTCTAGTTAGAATTATTATTTATGCTAGCCGTTTTGCCAAATTGATCTAAAGAAGGAGGAAAGAGCACGAGGCCTTGCTTAAGCAACACCGTAGTGAGCCTCTTTCCCCTAGGGTTTTGATTCTAGGGCCTTGCTATTGTAGCACTCTAGAACCCTTCCCTCTTGTCTTTGGTCTTTATCCTTTCAAAAATTCGTGCCCTCTTCTTATTTGACTCCATCTACCCTTAGGTACTGATCTTAGACACACAATGTTGAGGTCATAGCATCCAAAACAAACTCTTAAAACTTTAATTCTTGAAACCCTAACTAACAAAATAACCCTAATTAAGGCTGACGTCACAGTTGGTTATCTCATCTTGACGCAACATTTGTCTTCTATAAGAAATTGGATGATGATCTAAAGCAATTATTGAGTAAAGTGTTGGTTGGATACATTGTTGGGTTAATCATCTTGCTAGTTATTGATGAATTGATGCTTTTTTTTTCCATAGCTAATTGATAAAACGTTGACCTGATTGATATCTATTGTTTTACATTGCTTATTAATTGATATCAGATAGTCATATCAAGTACTAACCCACTGAATTATAGCATGCATATATTCTTTATTGTTGTCTTGTTCCGGGCAGGTGTTCTCTTTGGGCATACACTTCTTTATTGGCTGATTAGTCGGACCTTCTGATCTTGGTGGTAACCTGTGAGGAGGAAAATTTATCCTTGAATTTATACCTTAGCCTCTTCAAAACCCCAGGTTATCGGGGACGTATCCCCTGGGTTAACCTCCCTAAATTGAAATAACCTCCCCATCGTGGTGACATTGGGTGGGAAAGGTTCCTGTTATGCCAGTTTGGCCTCTATCCTTTAGCCTTTGACCTAAGCTACAAACTGTGCGATAACAATATGCAACATGCTTGATCTTGTAGATCCATTTGGAAGTCACATCTAACTTCCCTTCTGGTCTCGGAATGAACTCCCATACATCATTCTTCATGATGGATTGATACGCCTCCATCATGGCATCCTTCCATTCCAGATTCTCAACAACTTATTTAAAAGTGGAAGGTTCTGAATCAATGATGTTGCTCATTAGTGCCACATAGCTGGAAAACTTATGTGGTCTTTTTCTCTCTCTAAAGGAGCCTTTGGAAGCTGCATGTCTTTCAAATTCCTGCAAGGTGTTCTGAAGCCAAGCTAGTCTCTTCCTGGTAGCCACAACTTATTCAGGTAGATCTACAAGTCTTTCTAACTCTACCATATCATTATGATCTTCAGGGATGGTTTATTTAGGTGTAGAGTCTATCATGACTGCATCTTTGGGAGCCTCTTACTCTATTTGGTCCTCATCTATGTGAGATTCCCTTTATCTTATGAAGGCTTTATCTTCATCAAATGTTACATTTTGACTGATCTCGATCTATCTCTACCCTGGAATGTAAATTCTATAGGCCTTCAAAGTCTCACTGTATCCAACGAATGTGCCCTTCTTTCTCGAAGGTTCCAATTTCATTCTCTTTTCCTTGGGAACATGTATAGACACTTGACAACCAAAAATCCTCAAGTGATTGACTTCTGGCTTCTTTCTGGTGAACACCTCTTCAGGTGTCTTGTTCCCATATATCTTATGAGGGCTTATATTCTGCACATATACAACCGTACTGGATGCTTCTTCCCATAAGTGCATGGGGAGGCTCTGGTCATGTATCATCTTTTTTTTCTGATTCTATGATGGATCTATTCTTTCTTTATGCAACCCCATTCTATTGGGGGTTGTAGGGAGTTGTAAGATCCCTCTTAATCCTTACTTCTTGGAAAAAGTATTTAAACTCCTTTGAGGTCTACTCACCTCCATTGCCAGATCTCAAAACTTTAATCTTCCTCTCATAGATATTCTCAACTAAAGCCTTGAACTCTTGAAACTTGTTAAATACTTCATCTTTTTCTTTCAAGAAGTAGATCCATGTCTTCCTGGAATAGTCGTCTATGAACAACACATAGTATACAAAGTTTCCAAGTGATGGTACGGTCATCTATCTGCATACATCAGAGTGTATGATGTCCAAAATACCTTTGGATATGCTATCATTGCTTGTAAAGATTCCCTTGACATTCTTGCAAAGTGCACAACCTTTGCATACTTCGTCATGGTCTATCTGGATTTATGGTAGACCTGTAAACATTTTTCTCAAAACCAGTAATGTTCTATAGTTCGAGTGAGAAAGCCTTTGGTGCCATAGTTCACTAGAATTAACACTATTTTGTATAAGGGATTGTTCTTGGTGTCCCTTCAACTTATGAAATCCTCCCTCTCGGGCACCAATCACAGTGGCTTTATTTATGTTTGAATTCTTGGGCCATAGAAGGACTTGGCCATCCACAAAGGCTACCCTAAATCCTTTATCTTCTAATGATGAAATAGATAGAAGATTCTTCTTTAAGCCTTGTACAAATAGTATATCTTTAATTGAAAGAGGGTTACCTAAATCAAGTTGTAAGGAGGCTTCTCCAACTCCTTTGATTGCATTCTTGGAATTGTCTCCAAGCACCACTTGAAGTGAAGAGTCATTTTCTGTTAATTTTGATATAGAGTTTTTGAATCCGGTCATATGCTTGGAAGCACCGCTATCTATGAGCCAAGTATCACTTCCTTGAGTGATGGTTCCAGTGAGTGCTGAAATGAATACAAATTATTCATCTTTGGGTTTGTGTTCTTCATCACCAGTTGCATGTACATGCTGCTTTTTCTTCTTTTTCTTCTCATGTTTGTGAGGACATTGTGCCACATACTATCCCATCTTGCTGCAATTTAAGCATTGGACTTTTGATACATCCCTCTTTGTTAAGAACCAAATAATTGCATACATAAATACCATAAAGATTCAGAGAAAAATATAGAAAACCACAACTTTATTATAGAAACCCTTGAGGTAGGGAAACACCATACAATGGATCCTATTATGGAAGGGATCCTCTCTTGTTCACTTGCCTCTTCGAGGGGGATTCCTCCTAATGAGCTTCAGCTCCAAACACAATATTTCTCTTCATTTCTCATTACATTTGTTGAACCCATTTATATAGTTCTACCATCACCTAAGAACATTCTAGAGGAAGAATTTTCTAGAAGTAGAACCTTCTAAAAATTTCTCTTACATTTATTATATTTAACTACCCATTTATTATATCTAACTACCATAGTGGGCCTTATTTAATAATATAGTGGACCTAGTCCACCTTACATTGAATGGCCTCTACTATTATAACTATGGGCCCTCCTCCCCCCCCACTACCTCTCTAGCTACCTAACATTCCATCCCCCTTATGAAAGCGTTATCCTCAACGCTTGATGTACAACCATATACCAAGGTCCCATGGATAATTGTGGACCATAATGCTGAACAAGACTGGAGAACCAAGGTCCCATGTAGAAAGGAAATCCACCATGCTAAAGTAGTCCAACCACCATTGTAAGCCCGGGTCCCATGTCCAAGTGCTCATGTGAACTCCCTGTGGAAGATTTTGGAACCCAATAATCAACTCAAAATGATGCTCCAAAGATTGACACCTGTCATGTGGATCCAAATAAGAAGATCCATCCACATAGTGGAAAAAGGTCGTAGTAGAATCTGGAAGGAATAATACCACTGTAAAATACGCAGGATGGACACTGGTAATAATCATTGGCTCTTGATTTGTCACATTGATGCTCTCTACAAAAGGTGAATTAGAGTCATGAAATAAAATATGAAAGTGGTTGTCATCCCATAAATGAAAACTATCCATATACCAATCATCACAATCGGCCTCAAGATCATACCAAACATATATTTCTTGATTATATTCATCCCTGATGTCCTCCATAAGAAATCTCTCCTGCATGCTATCCAATGAATCTTGAATACTACGAAAACTATCATTGAGGCCATCTGCAAGGACATGCAATCTAACATCCAATGTGTCATACAATTGGGATTTGAATGCTTTAGTAATTTGTAGAATTTCTTTGAGGGTTTGAGAGGAAATAACCATCTGATCACCCTAACTCTTCGGTCCCGCAACCGTCATGAAAAAACCCAAAAAATAGACCAATAAGTTACGATAGAAAATCACGGCTTTTTCTGGAAAAACCCTAAAAAACTGTTGAATTTAAAATGCTCATAACTTCACTTCCCGGACTTCGTTTCGGCTGATATGTTTTTTGAAATTGGGTGAAATTGTGAGAGGAACTCAGATCTGTAATTTATTTGGGCAAATTCGGCCTCCATCTTCTACAGAAATAAAAAAAATCACGCCGTTGTCTGCGGAAAAAACCCTGAAAAATTGCAGAATTTAAAACTTCAATATCTTGACTTCCCGGACTCCGTTTCAGATGTTTTTTTTTTTTAACTTGGGTGTTTTTTTGAGAGGAACTCAGATTTATAACAACCTGTTTCTACAATTTTTTCACAAAAATATACCAAAAATTTCTGGAATGTCACGACCCTCTTTTTTCTTTTTTGAAAAAAAAATCTGCAAAAATAAAAAATATTTGCCCACAATGTCTGCCAAGGAAAGTGCTCTGATACCACTTGTTAAGAACCAAATAATTGAATACAGAAATACCATAAATATTCAGAGAAAAATAAAGAAAACCACAACTTTATTATAGAAACCCTTGAGTTAGGGAAACACCATACAATAGATCATATTATGGAAGGGATCCTCTCCTGTTCACTTGCCTCTTCGAGGGGGCTTCCTCCTAATGAGCTTCAACTCCAGACACAATATTTCTCTTCATTTCTCATTACATTGATTGAACCCCTTTATATAGTTCTACCATCACCTAAGAACATTCTAGAGGAGGAATATTCTAGAAGTAGAATCTTCTAAGAAGTCCTCTTACATTTATTATATTTAACTACCCATTTATTATATCTAATTACCATAGTGAGCCTTATTTAATAATATAGTGGACCTATTCCACCTTACATTGAATGACCTCTACTATTATAACTATGGGCCCTCCGGTCCCCCCCCACTACCTCTCTAGCTACCTAACACTCTTACGACGTGGCTTCTTAGATCTCCTTGGACTGCCTTCTTCTCTTTACTTTCTCTTATTCACCTGTGCTGCAAGTGCTTGGTTTTCCTCATCACCTAACTTTTGTTTCTTAGACATCAATATAGATTCCTCTTGAGAGAAATCTTCCCATAACTTGTCAAATTTGGGTAACTTCCTTCTTGCAAAAATTCCTTGGACAAATGGGTCCCAAGAGGGAGGGAAACCATTTAGCGTAGTGGTTTCTAGTTCAACATCTTCTACTGGATATTCAATGGCTATTAAATAGTCTTTGACCTGTGAGATTCTTGTAAAGAAGTTGGCTATCGTCTATGATTTGTTCATAGTCACATTTCTGAGTTGATGCCGTAGGGTAAGATTCTGACTGGTGTTCTTGATTTGGTTAGGGCATCAAAAATATCCTTTGAAGTCTTTAGTTATGATACATTGGGTATCAGGTGATCCTTGATTGAGTCTATCAAGATCCTCTTGGCCTTGACCTCATTCTTCTTGAAATTTTCATTTTCTTCATCATCTTCGAGTTCTCGAAGCATCTTCTTGACGTGATCCAATAATTCATTCTCTTCTAGAATGATTTTTATTCTATGCTTCCAGGATCTGAAGTTATCTGCTCCATCCAATCTATCCTCAACTCTCATACTGGTTTACATTTTCACCGGTAGAAACCCTAAGACTGAAAAACCTTGATTTTTCAAACTTCACCAAACTGCATGCTGAGGGTTTCAGGGGGTGCGCTAGGTTAGGTCACACTGCTCTGTGAAATAATTATTCCCAATGTACTTGGGATAGTGCTCAACGATATTGACAAAGTATTTCAGCTGCAAGGTGTTGTTGTAGCGATCTTCCTTCCAGTGGTCAAACTATTCTGAAGGTAACCAACTTTGATACCATGTTAGATTTTCCTTATTTATAGAGAATTATTTTTACTAGTGTTATCTTACTTCGTTACCATTAACATATATATCATGTACTGAGAAGTAGCAACATAAACAAGAGACATAAAAAAACACAAGAGATTTATCCTCGGAAAACCCCAAATGGAGGAAAAACCCAACAACCTTTCTTAGATAAATTTCATTCACAAAGCAAGTCCAATCATATAAATCCTAGCACAAGTGCTACATTAACTAGAAATACCATCCCAGCTACAACAACAACACCATACAAAGGTAGCACACCTCCTCAAGGAGTAGCACACAAGAGAGAGAGAGAGACCAAAAGACTGAACAAGAATAAACTATGCAACTGCAACAACTATTTCATCTCCTCCAAAATTGCGCCTTGCTTCTGTGTAGCTGGGAGAGTGTGTGTGAATGAAAAAATGAGCCAATATGTCATCTATTTATAGTCTTCCTGGCCACTAGACTGGGCCGACTTCTTATCTGTACATGTGTCTTTTCATTATTACTTTATTCTTTTGGGTCGACTTCTCTTCTAGGGTATTTCAATATCTGTCCAATCGATCTCTTTCTTTCAGAATCTTCTCCGCATCTAAGAAAGTTCATCTAGGAGGGAAATATCCTCCCGTAGCTACCAAAACATGAACATGAGGGTGCACTCATTTTTCTTTGCAGGACCTTGCTTGGTGGACATTTTCGAAGGAACAAGCCTAGCTTAGGACTTCATTGGGGAAAGAATCCCATAGAGTGGATGCCATGACCCAGACCTTGGGGAAAACCAGGTGATGAGCATTGTCTTTCAAGGCATGAGAGAACACCTTGGAGGTTGATACCTAGCCCAAAAATGTTCCTTTGGAGCCTAAAACGCTTAAATTTGTGGCTCAACGTCTTGATTAGAGATAAGGTTGGATGATGGTGATGTTGCTTGATGATTTGGCATGGATGATTAAGGGAGGAAGGCTTGTTATGATGACACATGGCCTTTGGAGGCCTAACACTCTCTTCAAAAACCCAACGACTTACTACAAGTGCCAAAATGACACCCTCTAGGGGCATGATGTCATCTTTTTAGGGTTTAATTTGTGTAACATCAAAATTATTATTGTAAAGGGGAAAAATAAAGGAGGTTGGCCTTGTTATTTTGTGTTTACCCTAATTAAGTGGAAAAACTCATTTTACATGACCTTCTATAAATAAAGGTCATTTCACATTTCATTGTCATAACTCACTCTCTCTTGAGTGAGAGAGACTTGGCTAAAATTTTCGCCCTAATTGGGAAATTTGCTACATTGTATTTTTGGTGTAATTTGTTCATGTATATTCTTCTATTGTGGATCAATGATAGGCTCTATCTCTTGGAGGATAATTCTTTGTAAGTGTGGTGGAATATCTTGTAAAAACTAGGGTTTACACGCATATCTTGGAATTAGTAAGATTTTTTACAATTTATATGTTGTCTTGTTAATTTCATGGTTATTTTGTTTACCTCTTGGAGAAATATAAGGGCATACACCCTCCATTGAGATATTTCATTCTCTTTCTATTGAATTCTCTTTTCAAAGGATTGCTACTGGAAGTAAAAGGGATTACACTCCGGTAGAGTTTTATCCTTTTTAGGGTTTGCTTGTTCTAGGAAGTTAAAGGGATAACACCACTAGAGAAGTAGAAAAACCTAACCTTACACAAGAGACACTATCACCCAATTAAATAAGACACTAATCTATTGCATTGGATATTGTATATTCATGCATTGGTAAACATGGATATTGATGTTTTTGAATTGTTCAAGTGGGTAGTTATTTTCTGCATGTAGAAGGATTTCTAATGCCCTAGGGGAATATATTTTTTGCCAAGATTTTTTATTGCTGTAATAAAATTTAAGCTACAACCATTAGGGCTACAACAAACTACTTTCTCTTCAAATTTTACTACTCTTTATTCAAATTTTAGTACTCTTTATACCACTGAAAAGTGCAAGTAAATAGTGCTAATTAATCTACTTGTTTAGGGATTTCTTTTGAGTGCTTTGCTTGTAATTTTCCGTGGCTATAACTTGCTGCTGTAGAATTTTTTTTCTACATCCATAAGGCTTCCCTAATACTTTTTTGATAAATTTATTTAGCATCCCTATTTTACTGTCAAAGTTTGTGCTTAAGTATTGGAAAATTATCTACTTTTTTAGTGCTTCATTATCCAATAAATATTTGATAATTTTTTAGTGCTGTTATCATTGCTGATATATATTCTTTTTTATTGTTGTAATATAAGACAACAAGATTCACTTGATTGTCCCTTTGATTTCTGGGCTTGTATCTCGATCATTTGTCTTGTTCCAAGGTACAATTATATTTTGTAGGTACACTATACTTCAGTAGCCTACCCTTATCAACAATAATCTTATCCAAGCTCTTTTCCACTTCCTAACTTGACCTATAGGGGTTTCACCTTCTATCACTCCACTTTCCATCTCATTTCCTCCTAGGTTCATGGGATTCCTCCCTTGTGCTGATTTTCATCACCATTAAAGAAAGGGGAGTGTTTACCAAAGGTGGTAGTGGGTATATACTCTCACAATTGTCCCACTTTTGTAGTTTGGGTCAGGATTTTCCCAACCTACAATTTGTGTGATAACATTTTGGTGTCGTTTTCAGGGAGGATTTTGAATCCTCTTCCATGCCCTAAGGACACTTTGGAAAGCTTTGATACCAATTCCTTTACCCCTATCTTTCCTAGTGACTCCATTAAGGGAAGATACCCTCTCCATTTTTTATGAACACAAAGTTCATATGACGACTCCACTGAAGAGACATCCCAGATAATGGAGCCATGGAATCACATGATTTACCATGGGAATTTCATAAGGTATACCCTTATATTGACATTCAAAATATCCTTAGATATCCAAATTGTTTCCCTATGAAGTGGAGGGAAAGTTTCCCCAAATTTAGTGGTGACCCAATTCTAGCAGTCACCCATGTTGTGAATTATATGAGGTATGCTTCAAGTATAAATGTATTGCATGAATATGTACTAATGATAATTTTTGTATCTTTTCTGGAATTCAGTCAAAGGAATTGTCTTGCACACTCGTGTGATATGAAAAGTATCTTGTCTTCTACAAAACCTATTGAAGAATTTCTCAGGTATTGGGGCCCAACTACCTAGGACTTGCATGATACTTTCAAAGAGCTCAAAGATTTCCTTTACAAAGAAGGTTTCCAGTGGATGGCAAGAGAAAAATTGAAGAATATGAAATTAAGGAAGAGTGTCACCCACCACCTACAAAAGAAGTGGTTGGACAACACACCCATGAAGAAATTCCTCAAGAAGATCTCAATGATGAAGACCCATATGAGACATTAGTGTCCACAATCCCGCTTGATGAAGATAAAGTATTTCAAACCCGTTTCCCTCCCGCACACAAAGATGAAGAAGTGATTAGTCCAAAATATGCAGATGATTTTGTGGAGGACTTCTCCGACACGGTTTATCAATGCATTAATGATTTCATAAAGATCATGAGACGTAGATGGGATGTGCGATTCAATTTTGACAAAGAACCTATTTATGAAATTGAGGGTAGTTCTCAAGAAAAGAGGGTTGAGTTGTCATCTTTGGAAGAATGGTCTTCATGCACATATGATTCATATGCTTGGTAGCCTGATGATGATATGTTCATAGATTTATTCCATCTAGTTGAGGATGACTTGTCACCATACACTCATGATGACTTTCAATCATCTCTTGGTAGTTGTGATTTCTATCCATTTGAGGATTCAGATTTGTTCTATGAAGATTTCCAACCACCTTTGTGCTCATATTTTGATGGATACAAGGACGTGGTCATCCCAGAGCAGTCAAAGACTCACGTTGCAGAGAAACAATTTTTTCATCCTAAGGCATTTTGCGAGGATATGTAGATGAAAGTAGGAGGATTTCTTTCTCTAAACATGAGGCTATCCTCTTCCTTCATTATTCCTTGGGAAAGCATATTGTTTTCTTCCTATCTCTCATCTCCTCTCAATATTCAGGAAGCAATGGTTCTCTAAGTGAAGATGAAGATGAGCCATTGTCTATATGAAATAGCCCTATTCATATATGGATCGATCAGGCTTGTGGTTATTCTTTCCACCAATATTTTATCCCTCCTACCCATCTCCATAAGTTTCATTTCATCATTGATTATATGTTTATTTGCGCTCATGATTATTATGTGCTTGACTTATCTTTGTTGTATTACATAATTAAGCACAGGGGGAGATACCTTGATGGGATTATTAGTTGGTTGCACTAGTTGTATGATTTCACCTAATATCCACAAGACTTGATCACCATGGGCCATGGGCCCCAATTAAGTAGGTAGGTCATTTTATTTCTTGCATTTGCATCTTATTTTCCCATGATAGTTTAGATGCATTTCATTTCTTATTTTTATTTTTCTCTACTTGCATGATTGATTTACATTTTTTTCTTTCATCATATTACATAAGAAAAATTGCAAAATTTTCTTTTCTAGATTAGATGTCAATTTTGAATTATTGGATTTTGTTATATGATCAAATGGTGAGTGATCCACCGTAGATTTTATAGTTTGTTGTTTCAGTGTCTATAGGCATAGGTCTAACTAGGATATTCTGAGGTTCTCATGCACTCTACGTTGAGCACATGTCCTCGAGTAGGAGCCAGATGTTATCCCCCATTTCTAGGGATAACTAAGGAGATAATGTCTCGAGGCCCTCAGGTTGTAGACATGGAGTTCCGAGGGACAGATTGACTCGTGATGTCTAGTTACATAGATGGAGACCCACTTCAACACCACACTTCTCTGGTTCATCATGACGACATTCACCACATCATCCTGTTTCCATAAGACAATGGGTCTTTCTCCATGAGGTACAAGTCATATATCGTGGTAAGTGTCACTTTAATACTTGAGGCATTTGAGTATGTTGCATTTAAAGCTTCTTTTAATTATAGAACGTATTCTTGAAAATTATTCTCTTTCCCTTGTTTCACCTTGGTGGTTGACATTGTGCCCTAGTAAGTGGTCACCCTTGGGGAAAGTTTTTCTACTGGGTGGTCTCATTGATGATTCATCATACCATTTCCGATCATACTTATCATTTTTCACACTTCATCCTTTTCGTTTCCTTATCTTTTGGGATTTTCAGGTGTCCCAAGAAGGGATTGTACCTCATTTCATGGGAAGAAGGGGATGAAGGCCTAGAGGCTTGTAGATAGAAAAAGATAAAATCCAAAATTTTAGTCTTCTAGATGCTCATATAAAGAGGTCTTGAGAACAATGAAACATTTCTCTTAGAATAATTGAAGACCTGCAAAAACAATTTCAAATTATATAGATATCTCACTTGTTGAGGTGTGTACACACATGTAGTATTGCTTTCTTTCCATGCATATGGAACTCTATGTACCTCTAGCTTCAAGTGAAATATTTTTAAGTTACCCAATTGTTATGTGATTTAATTAATTGATGGAAAACAAATGCGTTTGGAAAAAGGTTTTATTAAAAACGAAGGTGCAACACACCCTCTACAAAGGCACCCATAAATGAGAAAATATGGAACCTTGTATGTCATGAACCCCATGCTCAAAAGTGTTACCCCCATCCACTTCATATTGTTTACATAGCTTAGAGAGGTTCCACCTAGGAAACACTCCTTGACTTGAGGAATGACTCACCCAATAGGTCACCATGACAACCCTCCCATACCTAAACTTGGAAAGTTGCATAGGGTCTTTGAGCACTTGTTTAATTTGAAAATGTAGTTTTGATGCACATGTTTAGGTGGATATTGTATTAGATGTGATTTTACTTGGAATGATACATTTGACTTGATACCCTTGGAGGGAACACTTATTTGTCTTTGCAGGACTTTGCTTGGTGGGCGTTTTGGAAGGAACAAGCCTAACTTGGGCCTTCATTGGGGAAAGAACCCCATAGAGTGGATTCCATGAACCAGAACTTGGGGTAAGCCAAGTGATGGGAGTTTCGTTTGAAGGCATGAGAGAACAACTTGGAGGTTGATACCTAGCCCTTTCTAGCCCAATGATTTTCCTTTGGAGGCTAAAACACTTCACTTTGGGGCTTGATGTATTGATTAGGGCCTAGGTTGGATGATGGTGGTGTTGCTTTATGATATGGCATGGATGATGAAGGGAAGAAGGCTTGACATGATGACACATGGAATTTGGAGGCCCAATGCTCTCTTCAACAACCCAACGACTTACTAGAAGTGCCAAAACATCACTCTCTAGGGGCATGATGTCATCTTTTTAAGGTTTAATTTGTGTAAAATTGAAATTATTATTGTAAAAGGGAAAAATAAAGGAGGTCGACCTCCTTGTTTTGTGTTTTACCCTAATTAAGTGGACAAACTCATTTTACATGACCTATAACTAAAGTTCATTTCACATTTCATTGTCATATCTCACTCTCTATTAAGTGAGAGAGACTGGGATAAAACTTTCTCCTTACTTGGGAAATTTGCTACAATGGATTTTTGGTGTAATTTGTTCATGTATATTCTTCCATTTTGGATCAATTCTAGGCTCTATCTCTTGGAGGCTAATTCTTTGTAAGTGTGGTGGAATATCTTGTAAAAACTAGGGTTTACATGCATATCTCTTGGAATTGGTAAGATTTTCTGCAATTTGTATGTTGTCTTGTTAATTTCATGGATATTTTGTTTAACTCTTGGAGAATTATAAGGGCATACACCTTCCATTGAGATACTCTATTATATTTCTATTGAATTATCTTTTTAAAGGATTGCTACTAGAAGTAAAAGGGATTACACCCCGGTAGAGTTTTATCCTTGTTAGGGTTTGCTTGCTATAGGAATTTAAAGGGATAACACACCTACATAAGTAGTGAAACCTAACCTTACACAAGAGACTCCATTTCCCAATTGAAGAAGTCACTAATCTATTTCATCAAAGATTATATATTCATGCATTAATAAATGTGGATATTGATGTTTTTGAATTGTTCATGTGGGTAGTTATTTTGTGCATGCTAAAGGCTTTCTAATGCCCTAGAGGTGTCTTTTTTTGTCCAAGATTTCTTATTGTTTTATTAAAATCCAAGCTACAACCATTAGGGTTGCATCAAACTACTCTCTCTTCAAATTTTACTACTCTTTCTACTGTTGAAAAGTGAAAGTAAATAGTGCTGATTAATCTACTTGTTAAGGGTTTTCTTTTGAGTGCTTTTCTTGTGATTTTATGTGGCTATAACTTGCTGTTGTAGAAATTGTTTGTTATATCCATAAGGCTTCCCTAATACTTTGTTGATAAATTTATTTAACAACCCTATTTTACCGTCAAAGTTTGTGCTTAAGTATTGGAAAATTATCTGCTTGTTTAGTGCTTCATTCTCCAATAAATATTTGATAATTTTGACAGTTAATTTTGCAATAACTATATCTTATAATTGCTGATATATATTCTTGTTTACTTATGTAATATAGGAAAACAAGATTCACTTGCTTGTCCCTTTGATTTATGGTATCGTATCTCAATAATTTATATTTTTCCAGGCATGTACAATTATCTTTTGCAAGTACACTATACTTCGGTAGCCTACTCTTATCAACAAGACTCTTATCCAAGCCATTTTCCACTTCCTAACTTGATCTATATGGTTTCACCTTCCACCACTCCACTTTCCATCTCATTTCCCTCTAGGGTCACCGAGATTCCCCCCTTGTGGTTCTTTTTATCATCACTAAAGTGAGGGGGGTGTTTACCTAAGGTGACAGTGGTAGATACTCTCACAAGTTTCCCACTTTTGTAGTTTGGGTTGGGATTTTCCCAACCTATAATCTATGCGATAAACCATATCAAGGACTCATATTGTCTCATCTATTGGTGCCTTTGTGGAGGGTGTGCTACATCCCTTCGTTTTAAATGCAACATTTTTCGAAGCCCTTTATTTTTTATGGTTCAAACAATGAGTGTTGTGTGCAAAGGAAATTAAATAATACCACAATGCCACTTGAAGTTAGGAACACATTGAGTGCCATATGTAATGGAAATTACAGGACAACACAAATGCATCTGCCCATCAAGCGAGACATTTTTATTTACTTTTCTTTTAAAGGTCCTTCATTGTTATGGAGAAGCGTTTCATTGCTCTCATGACCTTAGGGTGAGTATCTAGAAGGATTAATTATGGATTTTGACTTTTTTCAGCTACAACATCTCTCGGCCTTCAACCCCTTCTTCCCATGAAATGAGGTACAATCCCTTCTTGAGGTCAATGAACCCAAATACCCAAAAGACGAGGAAACAAAGGGGAAGAAGTGTGGAAAGTGGCAAGTATGAGTGGGGATGGTATGATGACCCTTCAAGGAGATCCCCCAGTAGAAACCGTTTTCTCAAGGGTGACCCACTTACTAGGAAACCATATCAACCACGAAGGTAAAATCAAGAAAAATGTATAATTTCCAAGCAAATGTCCCATAATCAATAAAGGACTCTTTGCAACATGCTCAAATGCTTCAATTATTAAATCGAAACTTACCATGAGACTGGACTTGTTACCTCATGAAGCAAGATCTGTTGTCCTTTTTGGGCGACAATGGTGTGGAAGACACTGCTATGTTGTTGATGATGAAAAATGATGTGTTGTGGAGAGGAGGGGCTCTATCTATTCAATGTGGGTTCATCTGGTCATATGTCTCTCGACACTCCATGTATTCTACCTACGGGCCTCGAGACATCATCTCCTTAGTTATCCCTAGGTTGGGATTGTAACATCTGGCTCCTACATGGGGACATGTGCTCACCGTAGAGCACATGAGAACATCAACATATTCTGGTAAGACATGTGCCTACACATACTCAAGAAATATATTAGAGTATTGAGGGGTGGCTTGCTCAACCTTTATTAATATAATCAAAACTTCACAATTTCACCTATTCCTTAAAAAAATAATTTTGCATTTAAAAAAAAATTCTAACTAACATGTCAATAATTCAAGCAAATGCATCACAAAAACTATGCATAAATGAAAGAGAAGTAAAATGTAAAACAAGGCATGAAAAAAAATGAAACTACACTACAATGAACACACAAATGCAAATGCAAATGCAAGAAAGGGAATGACCTACCTACTTACCTGGGGCCTAAGGCCCGTAGAGATCAAGTGCTTAGTGATATCAGGTGGAATCATACAACTAGTGCAAACAAATTCTCAACATCTCATCAAGGTATCTCTCCCTATGCTTAATCATGTAATACAAAAAATATAAGTCAAGCACAAAATAATCATGAGCATAAATAAGAATGCAACCAATCATAGAAAGCAACTCATGGAGGTGGGTGGGAGGGAGAAAATCCTTCTAGAAGGAATAGCCACAAGCTTATTCCACCCATATTTGAGTAGGGATACCATGTATATATGATGGCTTATGTTCTTCCTCATTAACATGACCACTCCTTCCTTAAGACTGAGAGGAGATGAGAGATCATAAGAAAAATGCATGGCTTCCCAAATAAGATAGGAGGTAAGGGAAAACCTCATGTCTGGAGAAAGAAAAATTCTTGTCACTCATAAAATGTTTCTCCTTCACATTAAAATCCCTACAAAATGCCCAAGGATGAAAGTACTACTTCTTAGTAGCATGAGTCTCTGATTGTTCCTCAACCTCGCGTTCGTAAAAATTTGAGCATAAAGATGGTTGAGAATTTTCATCAAATATTTTTTTTGAGTTTTCAAAAGGATAATACCCAAGGTAGGGATGGAAATCAACATAAGTGAACTGAAACCAATCATCCATGAGTGGATGATAACTATCTACACTCATATCATCATCGAGCTATGGAATATCTGGATCATCTAGGCATGAAGACCAGTCCTCTGAAGGTGACAATTCAACATTCTTCATTTGAAACCTACCCTCAATGTCATAAATGGGATCCTTATAAAAAATGAAACAACCCATGTCCTATTTATGCCTCCCAATATTTATGAAATAATCAATGTGTTTATGAACCATGTTAGAGAGTTCATTCATGAAATCATCTGTATCATTGGGACTAGTCACTTCTTCATCTTCATCAAGTGGGAGAACAAATACTGATGTCTCATTTGGGTTTTCAACATGTTTCACTTCACCGAAACCTTATTCTTCTTGGAAGATTTCTTGATGGACATGTTCTTCAAGCACTTCTTCATGGTGGTCCTCAACTTCTTGTTCCTCGATTGTATTTCCATGATTTTCAATGGGTTTCAAAAAAGAAAGCACCCTCAAATTCTCAATCAGATCCAATGAAAGAATTTCTTTATGAAAAGCATCCTGAAGGTCCTGAATAATATCTTCAAGTCGTTGCTATTTCAGTTCACAATGCTTGATAAATTATCGGATGAATATGGTTGTAGAGGATAAGCCATTTGGGATGCAAGTATGCTTGATCAAATTCCTATGTTTCTTATCTAAAGATAGAAAGAGAGATTGTGTCAGAAAATGTTCCTGGGTTATGTCATGCAAACCAAAGTATTCGGTAAACTTGACAACATGTGTAATGACCGAACATGGATCACCATCAAATTTTGGGATATCATCCCACCTTTCTGGTAGGCATTCATCATATACGTCCATGATACATCAGTGGAGTCACTAGATGAACTCTATGAAAGGTTTGTTGACGTTTGTAGCATCAGACAAGTACTTCCATGTTGGCTTGTGTCTAGCACATGGAAGTTGTCCTAAATGCCTCTTAGAAACTTAGGATATTCACTTTATGTACTTTTGTGATAACGTGAGTTTGATTTAATTAAATGATAAGGTATTTAGCATTAGTAATTAAATTAAGTCCTAGCTATTAGATCCAAAGTGAACGGGAGATTAGATCTTAACTCATAGATTACTTTAGGAGATATAGGGTTTTGTACTTAGGGTTAACTAAAGGTTATAAAAGACAACCTAGCTGAGAGGAGGAGACTCATTGATGGTACACAAAGAGTGAGTGAGCACTTAGGTGTGCAGGGAAAAGGTCGAGGAAAGACAACAAGGAGATAGAAGCCAGGAGGGATAAGCTATTGATGTAATGTATTTCTCAAAAGGGTCATTATGTTAGGATGAGAGCCCTGATTTTATTTAATAAAATCATCACAGATATGGTTTTTCCATAAGGATTTTTCCAGGGGTTATTTACCCATAAATATCTTGTGCAAATGTGTTTGGTTTTTGATTTTTCTTCCGCTGATTATTTCGTTGAGTAACCTAGTTGTGCATCAATTCAGTGAATGTTTTTTTCTTGAAATTAACTATTATATTCTAGGTTTATAGAAATCAACATGGGATCAAAGCCTAGACTTTGAGGAAACCAGGTTGCAGAAGTGAAATTTGACAACAAGATATTTGCATTATTTTTTTTAAATTTTTTTCTATGGGTAAAAGAAATTAAAAAAAGAGATTTGATTGCATGATCCAAGCCATGTGAGGTTGTGAGAAGGTAGATCTATGTGGAAACATATCGATGATTGATAAGGGTGCACTGAGCGTAATTTGGTTGCCAAAGTAGAGACCAGTCACACATGGAGCATAGGAAAATAGAAGAGGTGGAAGATCGAGCCGCTAGTAAGTGACAACCATGACAAATTGATTGTGTATGTCATCTACTAGGTAGAATGTTGTGAGAGCATTGCGGGGTCATGAAATTTGATGGTTGATATGAGAGGTGCATGAAGAGAAAGGGATGAAAAAGGAGGCAGATCAACATACAGTTGTGGGTTGTGATAGCCTGACATTCAGCTGTGGATCAACCACACAGAGTGATCCAAGTAGCAGAGAGCCTGAGCTCGCACAAGAGAAAGGATTGATGGGTAGGATTTTTCGGTGATTCTAGCTGCTGATGTCGTAGGTGGTTGCGGCTGCAAGAGATCCACTACTGATGTAAAGAGAGGGAGACAACAACAATAGGATCCATGACTGAGTTAAAATCCATCGATCGTTGCATGAGACAACCACAAGCAGAAATGGCTGCATGGGTGTTACAAGGGAGCCAATTGTTGTTATGGAGAGAGACCATTGTGTGTCTGCAAAGCTAGAAGACGATGATTGGAGTTTGGAGCAAGGCCACAGGTGTGGAGGCCGAGTGATAGACTAGGGAGAATCAGGTCAGGTTGTGACAACCACAACGTGGGACAACTACTGAGAAACCAAGGGAAACAGAAGATACCAGATAACATACACGGAGATGGATGAAGGTTATGGATGCAACAGAGATAGTCGACATAATCGACTGCCAGCCAATGAGCTACCAAGTGAGGTAAGTCACTGCCACCGGCTAGGATCAAAATGTCGGTGGGGTTTGGGCCTCTAACAACAACCAACCGGACAACCACCAACCACCAGTCACTTAGGCCAGCCATGTTGGCTGCAGAAGTCGCCAAAAAATAGATCATAGGGGTCGGTCAGCCCAGGGTGCCCCGGGAAGTGAACAAAAGTCCTGGGCAATGGGAAGGCAGTAGGATGAGATAGCTAATAAGCGCCTAGAAAAGATTCGGGAATCCTATAAAAGGACTTGGGTAGAAGCAAGAGGTTGCAAACAAATCTGAGTAGCCTCAGGAAGCGGTTTGAGCAGTGGGAAACAAGTCCATGCAGCAGGAAACAAGTTTGAGAAGCGGGTCCTACGAAGGGATCTAGGCACCAAGGTCAAGAAGGTCTTTGCAAACTCATCCGAGCGAGATGGCAGGGATAGATTTCATGTCAGAGGGAGAAACCAACCAGGTGGGTTGGAGAGAAACCATGGCAAAAGATTTGATAGCAAAGAAAGAGCCACCTCTGGGTGGTGGAAGTACCTTTCTCTCTAAGAAGGAGTGTAAGTCAACATGGAATTGTTGGTTTGTAGCATCAGGAAAGTAATTCCATGTTGGCTTGTGTCTAGCACGTGGAAGTCATCCTAAATGCCTCCATAAAATTAGGAGATTCACTTTATGTAAGTGAATGTACTTTTATAATAAAGTGAGTTTGATTTAATTAAATTCTAAGGTATTTGTCATTAGTAATTAAATTAAGTCCTAGCCATTAGATCCAAAGTGAATGGGATATTAGATCTCAGCCATAGATCACTTTAGGAGATCTAGGGTTTTGGACGTGCGGTTAAATCAAGGTTATAAATACATCCTAGGTGAGAGCATGAGACACAATGATGGTACATAAAGAGTGAGTGAGCACTCAGGTGTGTAGGGGTAGGGGCTGAGGAAAGGCAACAAGGAGATAACAACCAAGAGGGTCAGGCTATTGCTACAATGTATTTCTCAGAAGGGCCACTATCCCAGGACGAGAGCCCTAATTTTTGTTTAATAAAATGATCACAGATCTGGTTTTCCCTCGAGGGTTATTCCAGGGTTTATTTACTTGGAAATATCTTGTGCAAATGTGTTTGGTTTCTGATTTTTCTTCTGTTGATTATTTCGTTGAGTAACCTAGTTGTGCATTAATTCTGTAAATGTGTTTTTCTCGAAATTAACCGTCGAGTGCTAGGTTTATAGAAATCAACAAGGCTTATAAAAAATTACAAGGGAAATTCCCTCAAATGGATTCGCTAGGAAAGCTAAGGGAAAAGGATTTGGAATAGACTTGCTGATATGAAAGTCTTAAGTTACCAATCTAACCATTAGTCCTTCATTGATAACACACCTTTCTCAGTTAACTGGATCTTTAAATTGACAATGCATCTTGCATTTTTCTGTGATTAGATTCACTTAACTAAAATTTTATACTTGTGAAGTTACTTGCATAATCCATTCTTCATAGATGTAAGAAGAGATCAATAAGAACAAAATCAACAAATCACACCAAAAATTGATAACGAAGTTCACCAGACATCATGGCTATGTCTCTAGGTCCACTACCAACAGTGAGACCACTCTTCATTAATCTCAAAATGACAAAATAATACAAATAAAGGATTACAACTCAACTTCTGAAATCACCTTTTAGTTCTGCATGTCAGAAACATAAACAAAACCTGCCACTGAATTCTACAAGAAATTTTGAGACTTTTAAGTATAGACTCGACTATACTTGGCTTGGAAAAAAGGTTCTGTAAACATCTTTCTGATCAGCTGCTCCAACTCAAAAATAGAGGCCATATTCAGTCTCCTCTTGAAATTTTGAGACTTTTGAGTATAAACTCGATATACTTCTGCACAAGCCCTTAGGACTCCCCCTCTAGAACAAATTCCAATGCTTTTCTTTGTCAGTCCGTACTGTCTCAATTTATGTGCCCAACTGTCCTATTCATCGATTTGCATGTTAGTTTAAATAGAGCACGGGGTCAACTTTAATTAAGGTTGATGCATTTTTCCATAAAAAATGACACTCATGGCACATTGGTTAGGGCATTGGCATTGGTGGTGGGAGGTCATGAGTTCAAATCCCATGAACTCCTCCCATGGTCACACATTGCATAATTTTTTGGGATTACATGGTATGTTGGCCCGACACTTGCACCTAAAATTTTCAAACTCCAGCCTTCTTGGGATTCTCAAAGGTGCCACATGGCACCACCTGGTCAATCCATGTGGTAATGTTTCATTGACCACCATTTCCAACTCACTATACAGACCTGTTGACGTGTCTGCACAATCATCTTGCTAATTGGACATATGGACACCAGGTGTCGACTTTTAATTGGTCCACCTTCCTGTATAGATATGCACCTAGCCGCCATGCCACTATACGACCTACCACATGGCCCCCTTTCAGTGGTGCCATGTGGACCGTATGGATTCCATGTCATCTGTACAGATGACATGTCGAAAATTTTTACTGGTCCAACTAGATGTCGAAAACGCCAGAACTGAGTGACATTGTCTTCCTTTCGTGTTGCCATGTCAACATGCCGACATCGAAATGACGTCACCCTATGCCATGTCACTTTTATATATGGCCACATGGATTCCTGTGGGCCTGCCATGTGGCACTCATGTTTTTCCTTTTTCTCCTATTTTGTCAAAACTTTATACTATGATATCTTCCTCATCCACGTTTTAGGCGATTCATGTGCCATTGGAAAGCTCTCGCTGAGCGCTACGCAATGGTGTCATCCTCATTAGCATTTGAGGATTTTAAATTCTAAGTGATCACAGATCCTCTTGGATTATTGCTCTCCAATGGGAAGCTTTTGGACCTCCAAAAGTATTTATACATCAATCAAGTGAGGGCATTTCCTCCCCACTTGTCCTGAATCTACCCATCATGACTCGATAATGAAAACCTAGTGCATCACAACAAACTGTCCAACCATGATAAAAAATGAAGTTATACTATTGATATAAACATTCATTTCCCTACTTCCACAATCTCTTGCATTCACCATCATTCCTATTAACCAGAAACAACTAACTAGAAATAGTAAGGAATACATTGTTGCGAAAGGAAATGAATCAACGAATCGCTTTATCTTCTGAACGATTTCACCAAATGAATTTACCAATTCATGGTGATGACATGGATCACAACATAGAGAAACATCTGATACATCTCGATCTCTTTGTTTCTCAAGCATGAGAACAAGAGATTTTCTAGCATTGACAAGTATCTTTATTTGTCTTGTACTTACTAGAGATTCATTAGTTTTAATCTTGTGAGCTTTAACAATATATTCAACCTTATCCTTGAAAATATGATACTTATTTTCTTCATGATAGAATATGGATTTTCGATCATATAGATATGGGTTACGCAAGACTATTCTGCATATGTCAAGAGGGAAAAAATCTAATACAACCTCATCAGTAAACTTGGAAGTAATTGCAAATTTAAGTGTACATTGTCTAGTTACTTTCAATTGAGTGTCGTTTTGTACCCAACCCAAAGGGTAAGGCTTCTTATGAGGTTCAATCTTTAATCCCAACTTTTTAACAATATATTTGGATATCAAATTAACTTGAGACCCACTGCTAAACAAAGTATCTACCTTTGTATGCTTCATTGTGACCCTTACATGGAAAAGCTCATTTCATTTCTTATCATCATTTTCAAACTTATAAGATTGAACATTAGAACTTGAACTAGAAAATGATATACCGTTGACACCCATAGTTGTAATCATTGTCTCATCACCTGAATCTGACCCCAAGTCATGTTGCATTGTAGCAACAATATTTCGTTCCTCCTTGTTCTGGAACTTCTTTGGTAGCAATTCAGGATGCAAATTCCAACATTTATTCTCCACATGCCCTTTCTTACAACAATGAGGACATGTAGGCTTCTCCACCTCTCTCTTTAATGTGGCTGTCTTCTTACCCTTATCTTTTCCTTTCGACACATTCTCCATACCCTGTTTACTTTTTCCAACTTCAAGATGAGTAGCTTGTACTGACACTTCATCAATATTAGTAGGATTAAACATCAAAATAGTATGGAGAAGATAAGAATGCAAACGACTGATGTATTTAAGAAGAGTTTCGCGAGTGTGTAATGGAATTTCCAATGCTAAAGCCTTCTTCTTAAATTCTTATGTATAACCTTGAACATTTTCCCCTTTTAATTGTCTTAGATATAACCATTCAATCATATATGTTTGAGTATATGCCAAATGATATAATTGCTTTCTCAATGCATAAATGAATGCAACTCAAGAGGAAATGATTTTACCATGTTGTAACAGATCTTCTTGAGTTTGACTATCACAACCATATTGGAGTTGTACCGCCCATGCAGAGAGTAAACAAAGTTACCAACTTAACGAGAACTGTGACCTCAAAACAAGAACTCTAGCCCTTAAAACCCATATTTTTGCATAAAAAAAATGAAAAACAACCCCCAAATCAAAAAGTGGTGCTATCAGTAGCACCACTTTTTCTAATCGAGTCTAAATTACAATTTTTTTCAAGTATGGCCTTAAAAAATCAAATAGTTGCCCAGAAAAACCTTAAAATCAACATCTAAATAAAAAACTGACGCTACCTAATTTTTTTTTCTTTCTAAATTTTGAAATTATAGCTAATTACGACCTAATTGAAATTGTAGCTAATTACGACATAAAAAAAAAAAAATTCCTCGGAAAACAATAAATTAAAAAAAATATTCAGAACCCAAATTTGAAAAAAA
>ML811370.1:13180-27606 GCA_009831015.1 Picea engelmannii | reverse complement strand
AAAATAAATTGTTTTTTGTAATTATAAGTTTTTTTAAGTTTTTTTTTTTTTTAAATTGTATTAAATTTTGTATATTAAGTGTTTAATTTTTTTTTTTGGGTGTTGTTTAAACTTTTCTAATGTTTTTGGATTATAATTTTGTTTTTTACCTTTATTTTTTTTTGTTTTTGTTTTTTTTTTCTCTTTTTAGCTTAGTTTATATATATTTTAAATGTTTTGGTTTTTTTTCCTCTTTAGTTTTATTTATTTATTTTTTATTATATAAATTTACTTTTTAATTTTTTTACGTTTTATTTTAATTTCAATTCTTTTATTTTTCTTAGTTGTTTTTAGTTTTTAATTTATCAAAGAAAAATTAAATTATATTTTTTTGTTAAATATTGAAAAATAGTGTTATTTACTTACACTGATTTTCTATGTATTGAAGTAAAGGTAAAAAATGCCTTAAAAAGAATATTTTCCACTATATTTAAAAAGTATGGAACCATAAATTAATTAAAGAGATAAAAAATCTTAGTTTCAAAAAAGTAAATGGTAAAAAATATTTTTAAGATTTAAAGATGCATGGAAAAATAACTAAAAACAAAGTTGAATTAAAAAATAAATAAATTGAAAATAAATAAAAAATAAGAATTTAAAAAAATGTGGAAACATTATGGATCAGAAAATTTAAAATATAAAAAAAATCACCTAAAAAGGGAGGGGGGTTGTTACCTGTAGCACCATTTTTAAAAAGGGGTAAAAAATGTGACCCAAAAACGAGAATTATGTAGAGTTCTCATTAAGTTGGTAACTATGTTAGTAGCCATTTGAATCTTTGCAATGTCTTGTTTGATCTTTTGCACACTGAAGTAAACTTCTATTTTCTTTACCGAGTTGTCCAACTTTTTTGCATTCAATTCTCCATCATAAACAAACGAGTTAAATTTGACACCAAGCTTTAACAAAGGAAAATCAGACTTAGAATGTTGAGAATGTTTCTCATGTTTTGCCGAAACTTCAGACTACGATATCTTCCTCATTCAACGTTCGTTTGAGGCGATTCACACACTGTTAGAAATTTCTTTCCGATCCCTATGCAATGATGTCATCCTCATCATCATTTGAGACTTTTAAATTCCAAGAGATCACAAATCCTCCTAGATCACTTGCCAAGTGTCGTTATGGGATAAAAAAGGATTCAAAATCCTCCCCGACAAAGACGCCAAAAATGTTATCGCATAGATTGTAGTTTGGGAAAATATCAACCCAAGAAGCAAGTGTGAGACACAACTGGGGAAACCTATCAATGCCACCTCAATAGATACCCCCCTCATTTTAGTGATGGACAATTCCAACACAAGGGAGGCTTCCCAGGTGACCCTAGGGGGATTGCAAGGGAGAAGCCAAGGAGAATAATGAAACACCCCTATAGGTCACAATGAAAGGTTCTAGGAGCTTGATGGAGGTTGAGTATCGGTCAAGGAAATGTTTCCAATGGAGAGTACCTGCAAAACCAATATTAGACAACCAAAACCAATACCAAATATGATAAAATTAGCCCTAGAACATGAGGGGAATAAAAAAGAACCCTTGTTGTCCCAAAATTGCAGCATACAAAAGTAATATATCAACAATGAGATAGTTATAAAAATTGTTATTATATCATCTAATTCAACATATGAAATTGGATCAATGAGCATACAACTTAGAGATAATGTTCCAATGCTTAGCACAATGAATTAGATGACAATAGAAGGATGTAAAAGTAAGTTATCAACACAATTTATGACAGCCTTATGGTTGTATCTTACTTTTTCTACAACAACAATATTTAACCATGGAAATCAACAAGTAAATGGCTCAAAATGAAGCTTAAGACAAACACTTTCAATTCCAATGATCAAACAATGATTTCCTTGGTTAAATTGCAAGTCAAATGAAATATGGCAACAATTATATTAGCCCTGATGGCTGTAGAAAATAGTTTGAAACACCAACTCAATCACTTGGCTAATTATCACGCCCTTAGCATAGAAGAGAGACAATATCATGTAGAATCAAACTCTATTGTTACAAGTTTCAAACCACTAAATTTCACGTTTAGCAATGCAAGATTTTACAATCTTCAATGCAACTAGTGCCTTGTCTATTAGGTTATGGAGTCTCTTTCTTGGTCACTACCAAGTTAAACTAGGGTTTGATGATATTCTAGGGGTGTAAACCCTCTTACTCCTTAGAGAATATAAACCCTAGAAAGGTTTTTCTACGAGGGTATAAACCCTCTTACTCCTTGTAGCAATCCTTAATCCCTTTCAATGACAATAACATAAATTTATTTGATGGAGGGTGTATGCCCTTATACTCATCCTAGGGTTTTAACAAAATAACCTTGAATTCAAAAATAAAAACACAAAATTGCAAAAATTCCTTACCTAATCGAAGAATTAGCAAGCAAAATATTTACTTATCAAAGAATATCCAACGATTTGCCAAGAAGAAGCATCCAAGAGAAGTCACTAGCCTTTATTGCACCATTAGACGAGTCTTGCATCCATTTTGCACAAGAAAAGAAGAGGCTGAAATTCCAGTTGAAGAGAGCTATCTCTCAAGTGATGAGTTATCTCAAGTGATGAGTTATATTTTGTGACAAATGACTTGCCTCATATTTATATGAGGAAACCCAAACCCGGGTTTGTCCACTTTACAATTAAATCCATAATTTTAGGCTAAAACCTAAGATACAAAGCTAAATGGAAAATCGTTTTTCCCTTTTTCCCATATAGGCTAAAAAATGACCAAAAATAATCAAATGATGGGACATTTGAGCATATAAGTGTGACATCACCCTTCCTTCATGGTTCAAATCATTCTTCAAGTGGAAAAGTCACCTTCCCAAGTGCAACGTTCATATTCCAAGGCCTCCAATCAGTGGGGCGATGCATCCAACTAATCAGATTTCAAGCCCCTAGGAGGTCCAAGTGGCTTAGTTCCTCCATGAAAATCTTTCACCGGGAAAGGTCATGCAAAGACAAACAAGTACGGCCTCCATAGTCATGTAGTGAGTATGAGGTGGATGGGGGTATGACTTTTGGGCATGGGGTTCCTAACATATCAAGGGCTCATGTTGTCTCATCTATGGGTGCCTTTGTGGAGGGTGTGCTGCATCCCTTTGTTTACAATGCAACTTTTTTCCAAGCCCTTTATTTTTTATGGTCCGAACATTGAGTGCTATGTGAAATGGAAAGTAAAGAATACCATAATGCCACTTGAATTTAGGAACACATTGAGTTCCATATGCACTGGAAATTAAAGGACACTGCAAATGCATTCCTGCATCAAGCATGACATTTTTATTTAATTTTCTTTTAAAGGTCCTTAATTTTTATGGAGAAGCATTTCATTGCTCACAGGACCTTAGGGAGAGCATTTAGAAGGATTAGTTATGGATTTTGACTTTTGCTAGCTACAACACCTCAGGGCCTTCAACCCCTTCTTCTGATGAAATGAGGTACAAGCCCTTATTGAGTCAATGAACCCAAAATATGAGGAAACAAAGGGGAAGAAGTGTGGAAAGTGACAAGTATGAGTGGGAATGGTATGATGAACCTTCAAGGAGAACCCCCCAGTAGCAACCCTTTTCCCGAGGTGACCCACCTACTAGGAAACCATGTCAACCACCAAGGTGAAATAAGGAAAAAAGTATAATTTCCAAGAAAATGTCCCATAATAAAAAAAGGACCCTTTGCAACATTCCCAAATGCTTCAATTATTAAAATGACACTTACCATAATACTAGACTTGTTACCTCATGAAGCAAGACCTGTTGTCCTTTTTGGGCCAAGTTGGTTTGGTGGATGTTGTTATGTTGTTGACAATGAAAGGTGATGTGTGGTGGAGAGGAGGGGATCTGTTTGCTCAATGTGGGCTTAGTTGGTCATCTGGCTCTCGACACTCCATGTCATGTTTCTGCAGGCCTTGAGACATCATCTCCTTAGTTACCCCTAGGTTGGGGAGGGTAATACAAGAGATTTCATTATAGTGGCATATTTATATCTTGAGATTTCATTCTATTTTAGTACTCTTGTTTTAGTTGTGTATCTTGGATGTGTGGTGAAGGATTCCACATGCATAACATTTATGATATAGAGATTATCAATGATAACATAATAAGGTTCAAGATTAGTGTGTTATAGTCAGATTAGAACTTACGAAGTACATTCTTGGTCAATGAAAACATAACAGGGTTCATGCTTATTATGTTGTCATTTGATTATGGTTGTTATCTATGTGATGTTGCAAGGGATTTTATTATAGTGGCATATTTTTATCATGAGATTTCGTTTTACTTTAATACTTGTGTTTTAGTTGTGTATGTTGGATTGGTTTGTTCTACTTTAGTACTCTTATTTTAGTTGTGTATGTTGGATGTATATTGTGAATGGTTCCACATGCATAACATTTGTGAGATAGGGATGGTTTATAAATATTACATTGCTTGCATCAAAATTTTTTCTAATTGGGAAGTTGATTTTGGGGTCTATTACCCCTCCATGCCTAGGGGTAACTGGGGGAGATCATGTCTCGAGGCCCACAATGGAGAACATGATATACACCGTGATGATGATGATCAACATGTCCAAATATGGCAACCCAACGACCCCCTTCATTTTCCTCCCATCACATATCAACCAAGTCTCATCACATTCAAGCAACCCAGAGTATGGGCGATGGTAAACCATTTCCACCATAAGGTATGTTAGTCCTTCTTTCATGCAAATTTTTGTACTTAATTTATCGGGAATGTGGATGGAGATCCTTGGTTGAAGTTGAATAATGGATCATTGTTTTGGGAAATTGTGTTAGTTTCCTTGTTTCACCTTGGTGGTAATATTTTGTTCCCTAGTCACGTGTTGTCATCTCCCAAGGAAAAGGGGTAATGCTGGAGGGGCCCTCCTGACACGGGGAAAATCCACAGAGCGATGACTTCTCTTAAAAGATGGTTCTACCCTTAAGCTATCCCAAAACTATTTAAACAAAATAATCAGAGAGAGGAAATAGGGTCAATGGGTTCACCTTTAGTCCTTGCAGTTGGCGTAGACCTCTTTCATTTGTTACAACCTCCTAGATCGCGAATCTCCTCCCAAAGATGACTTTCAAAATCTTAGGAACACAATGCTACAACACATGCAATCTCTACTTATCACTTTCAAAGTTTAGATATAGATATAAATGCATGAATCAATAAAATCATACAAACATAATATTTTGGGACAAGGATGAACTCTTTTATTAAATTTCAAGACAAAATATTACAACCTTTGTCGGTAACTGCTCCACCAACCAGGTCTGGGCTCATCTATCGTGGCTCCAAGTGAATCAATCCCACGTTAAATTCTCGCAACCAACTTATCACCAAGGGAAGGAAGAAGGGTTGCATAAGGAGAAAGGTTGGAGGGAAAGGCTGAGGCTAAAACTCAGAAAGGGATGCAAAAATTGAGCTAAGAAAAGGAAGGGATTTTGGCAGAGTTTTCTTATTCTCTTGCTTGTTGTTCTAAATGAGACCCCAATACCTATTTTTTATGAGAAAAATATGGCTATTTGGTTTGGGGATGAGCTACAAGGGGTAAAATGGTTAGGAAACCTTCCATAGCCCATAAACTTCACTGAATTCCATGTGTTATCACCATGACGATCAAGCTTCAAATCTGAGTTTAAATTTAGCAGGTGACTAAATCAGTGTAGAGACATGGCGTTATTTGGAGATTCGGGTCATATGTGGTGGTAATATGGACAAATATGGAGGAAGAGCAAAGTCATGAGTCTTACAAACCGTTGATCTTGAAGCAACCTAGATCGATGGTTGAGGCCCATATCGGGCAGTGAAATAACACGGGACTTAATTATGCCAAGGTAGACTGGGGAAAACCATTGTGGTTTTAATAGTGGACGTGTGGCACCTTTAGAAGTGCATCGGGGCGAAAAGAAGTTTGCTTGAAACCGTTTTCTCAAAAACCTCGATGTCACATGGGTGAATGTGTCAAATCAACAACTCATTGGGGAGGTGACGGTTAGTCAAATCACCTCACGTCGCTGGTGCAGGTACTTCTCGTCTGACATGTCAAGCAAACGTCGTCGTATAACTAACTCAAAATTTCATCATTCGAAGTAGATTGATGAAGCATGGCAAAACCAACGTACCATGTCAGTAATCCATGATTAAGATTCAAGAACTATCGGTCTTCAGATATGGGTAGATTTATTCTACTCCACGAAATCATCGTCCCATGCATAAGTGGAGTAATCTCGAGCTGGATCGATTTCTTGAGTCTTGTAAAATTAAGGGAGACAAAATCGTGGCCTCTTCAAGGTTGGAAGATATGGATAACGTCAATCGAACAATGTACAGTACAACAGAGTTCTCAACTAATGTGTCAAGCTTACCAATAAGTGAGAAAGAAAGGTGGGTTGCGCAGATATTAGCAACCAAATTTCATACAGAGCCTGCAACTGAATCAAATTCGGGGGTCATATTAAACGTTGTTATGAGGGACCTAGTCATCAATGAACACGCGGATGAAATCTACAAGCAGGCAATGAAGAAGAAGTGGAGAAAACGACAGAGAACAAAAATTAGAGCTGAGATGATGGAGAGAGTCAAAGAAAATCAACTCGCTTGGTTGAGCACTCTAAAAGAGGAAATCACCAAGTTGAAATGAATTCTCAGGTAGGATTAAGTACATTCTAGCAGATTTTGGACAGAAGGCAGTCGAAGAAAGGGGCCCCAGATATGACAGACCTGTTCCTAACGACCCCTTTAAAATAGGATAACTGTTATTATAAATCACTCCTTTTTTGTAACTTATCTCTATTTTTAGGATTATGGGGAAGTCTAAATGTTTTGAATTCCACAAGTAATTCCCCTATATATGTATTATCTTGAGGATATGAAAAGCATGGAGAAAAGAGGAGCCTTCCCTTTGAGTAGGAAAACCTTTGTAAACTTTGGGGCTAGAATGAATATATAAATGCAGAAGCAGATTTTAGACTGTTTATGAAAATATTCTAACTGGCAGTGATATGAGTCTTGTTTTCTTTCATAGTATGTGATTCCTGCAATATTATATGTCATTTACACCTTCATCCATCTAAATTGGAGAAACAAAAAACCCATAATTCATCATAGCGATGCTCTTGGCTTAGTGATTTAGACTATGTTCATTTCTTCATAAACAATTCATAATTCATTTTTATATGCTCTGATGTAGTTATATGTTTCTTTTTCCTCTGATGCCATGCAAATTTCAGATATAAACTCAGACTCATCACCTCATTTAGCCTTTTCCTCTTGATATTTTTCATGTTTGACAATGCATTGTTCATTCTAGACTCCATAGCCCAAATGTTATTTTTATTTCTTTAGTTATTTTATAAAAATCCCCCCCCAATAAACCAAATATAGCCACTGTCCATCAAAGAGATATCAAGTGACATGAGAGAGCCCTCTCTGAGTTGAGCAGGCTAGTGCCCAACTCTTAAGTTGGTTGAAATAGTTACCTATGTTGTTTGTCTATTCAGCCGGACAAAATTTACAGAGTGCTAACATTCTGGCATCGTTGCCGGGGACGAAATTGAAATTTTTTCCCTAGGAAAGAACAACATGGTTGATTCCTAAGGTCCGAGAGAAGCAGACACTTAGGCACATATTGGATTTATTCCTGCTCTGACGACTCCACACATCAAAAAACCAGTTTGAAGGTGATTCCACTGGTAGAAGAATTCAAAGATTTAAATTTTAACTGGCAACTCCACTCTCAATGAAGAGTCTAGCTTCCAAAACATCAATGGCGACTCCACTCTCAATACTCCTAATGCAATTCAAAGACCTCCACCGGAAAATGAGGTCCCTTGACAGAAGTGTGAAAGGATATCATGGAGGAAAACGGGTACTTAAAATGGGATCTCTTCCAAAGAATTTTTCTATTTGTTATGAGTTACTTATTTTCCTTCCTTGAACATGCCAAACAAACCTTTCTTTACCTGTTGCATTTGAATTATGATCATGAAAAACTTGCAATTAATTATCCTCCTCTTAAAGTTGCATATGCACACCCTCACTGTATCACCGATTGTGATAAGATTTTTACATTTGGGCCATGTGATGACCATGACCAAGTTGATGAACCTCATGAAACCAAGGCTGATGTCTCTTCCCCTGTTCTTGGTCCAACATCCTCCAGAGCCCAACATAGATACATACCCCTGAAGTGACCCCAAGTCCTCCATGATTTCCTGTAATGTCCCCACTTTGGGACATCATCACAGTGCATAGGTTTATGATGACCAGAGTAGCCAGATGGAGGTTATAGCGAGTACAAGGGTTATTGAGAGGCATTGTGGGGTACAACTTGCATTGCTCATCATATTCCATCATTATGAGCCATTCCACATAGGTTGGCTTTGGTTCCATTGCATTCCGACGATTACCATGATTTTGACTATTTTCAGCTATAAGCTAATTGAATTCACCGAAGAGGTCATTTTGGGCACATTACTTGGAGGAACCTCTTAGTGTAATAGCTCATTAGAATCGGGAGAATAAAAACTACAGGATGGGATGGTGAGAAGTGACTTTCAGTGGCCAGGGAAGCCAGAAGGAGAGATAAGGTGTTTTTCAGAGGTAAAAAGGTTAATTAATTAATTAAAGTGATTTAATTAATTAATTAAATATTAATAAAATGAAAGTCACTTTGGAGGGACAAGGAGAGAAAAAATTATAAAGGAAAGGCAAGGGCCTCTACTCAAGATTCATGTATGATCATATTTTCATATCTGGCTTCTAGCTAGTGAGCCCAACATTGGGGGTTTTGACTTAATAAACCCTAGAGGACGATTCGGTGGTGAAAGATTCCACCTAGCTTGTCCCAAGATTGGTCTCAGAGATGCAATACTCTCCCACACCATTCTAGTTCCAGATATACTCAGTTGCAGGAGGATTCTACATTAGTTGCAGGGGCAAAGAGAGAGAGGGCGCACCAATTAGGGTTTCCAACAAGAGGGGCGCACCATCCATTGAGAGAGGTTTCGTCCTAGCCGAGGAGAAGTGATTTTGGGAATTCCAGGTATTGGGTTTTCCTTGCAGGTGTCTTGGCATCATTCTTGGTGGTTTTCCAGAGTCTTTCAGTGGAGGATTGATTTGTATTGAGAGTGGGACGATTTCCCAAGAGAAGGGTGCACCATTTCTTGGAGGGTGGCTAGATCCAAGGGTCTAGTAGGCCCTTTGATGATTTGAGCACTTGGGTTTTCATTGCAGCATCCCGATCTATCATTGTAGACGATTTGTGGAGCCATTGAAGGTCTATAGGAGAGAGGCTGAATTATTAGGGTTTCAACCATCTAGGAGGGCGCACCATACATTGGAGGAGGTTCAGATCCATAGGGTTTGAGAGTGATCTTGGAGATTCGGGCACTTGGGTTGTTATTTCCATCACCCGATCTACTGTTTGGAATCTTTCTTGGGGTTATTGGACACATTTGGTAGCAGGGCTGAATTGTTGAGGAGCTTCAACATTCCAGCAGGACGTGGCATCATCCAGTTAGGGCTCCTGCACTTCATACAGCCAGATCTACCTTGGTATTGGTCTTCATCTCTTGTCCAACCTTTGGAGGATTATTTTGTATTGTTGGGAGCCTTTTGTAGCAGCTCATACTTCTATCTTGGAGCCATCTGTTGAGCATTCCAGATCGGCATCTTCATTGTAGCAGGTTCCTCTATTGCATGAATAAAGTCATATTTGATATGTTTTGGCTTGTCTATCCTATTGCATATGGTTGAGGTATGTTCCATGGTTATATATTCTTGTTTATAGCTGCATACACACATATAAACACATCTATAAAACCCTAAACGTACCTGTAAGCAAAGTGTTTGAAAAAATACCACAACCAGAAAAGTTTTTAAAGACACCCAAAACTGTGATGTTCCTGGCATAATGGCTTGGGATCATTACAGTGGTATCAAATCTTAGATTCCTGCTAGCCAGTGGGAATTGGCACATACATATAGATCCATAAGGAGATATGGATAGCATGTGCCTTGATATATCTTGTTTAGAGATCATTTATCACGACCTTAACGAGGAAACTAGGGCTATAATAACCTTCCCACAGTATGCAGCCTATAGAAATACCCATTGGAGTGAAGAGGATATTTTACATGGGACCATTGTAGCAGATAAAAAGAGAAAAGAAGCAGCTAGATGGTGGGAAGAACAGAGAAACCCCACACCCATTAGGAGCACACAACCTTGCCACTATTGCAAGGGGCCGTGGGAACCATATCATAGGTGTAGGGGTAAGGATTAGAAGCACACTATTGAGGCATGCTATGACAGTGATGATGAGATGTGTGAGGATGGAGCGATAGATGATTATTTGGGACAGTCTGATGATGATAGTGACTCTTGCACAGAGGCTAGTGATAGTGAATCTTGTATAGAGGATGATGCTACTAGCACACTTGAGGAGGATGATGACCCTTGTATAGTGGATAGGCAGCTGGATGGACAAGATGATAGCACCAGTGTCTCAGCAAACATATCACATATCATTGATGACCTTACGTCTCAGCATAGTGGTGACACTAGTGAGGATTCACACATGTTAGCACCTAGAGATGATGAGCTTCCTATGATGGCCGTGACACATATGTCATCCTTCCAAACCTCCATGATAGCCACGTCACATGAGGAGGTCAGTGGCATGTCAAATATGATTGAGGAGCCTTGTGTGAGGGATGCATACCACAGACATGTAGATCCATCGATCCAGGAGGAGATACAGGGAGTACAGATAGGGGACCTTACACATACAGATCAACCTAAGGAGATTGAGTCACAGCTATTGAAGACTCCATTAGTTGAGCAGATTGTAGAAGCTGACATGTTTATGTAGCACTTACTTCCAGGATCGACCTACATCGATGAGGATGCATTCTTTAGCCGTCAGGATGACCATAGCACATGTCTAGATACATCTCTATGGGATCCAGGCGCATATGATAGTAGCAGGTTGAGTGCACAGGAGGATATAGCTTCTCATACATGATACAGTGTGATTCAAGGGGAAATAGCATCTAGTGATGGGGTGCAGTGGCATACAGGAGTACCCCGCAGCACAATATATAGTGGGAAGTTCAACACGTTGCCTTATGCAGAGAGTGTCTTTGGGGACTCTAGAGTTGACATTAGCAGGACTGACAGTGGCAGTGAGGGATATGAGGTGGCACCTCAGCATGACCATGATCAGGAGCCACACCACTTAGCAACACAGTTGAGAGTCGGTGAGGCTATGATCACGGCAACCACTAGGCGCAGTGATGGCATGCATGCGTTGATGGCATATTTTTGCTGGAGAGCGTCAGTGGCACATGGTATTTCAGATGAGGGAATTACCATGGATGATTTTCATACTCTCAGGGAGAGAGTATCTATGATGAGGATTGACTACCAATAGTTGTTGACTGATAGGGACTACTTATTGAGGATTGGTGATATGTATCATGAGGCTCTGAGGGAGCGGGAGTTGGAGGTAGATAGATTTACTCAGGAGTTGGAGAGCACTCGAGGATTCTTGAGAGGCACATAGACCGCCCTTCAATAATCAGAGTCTAGATCAGATGAGTCTCTTGAGGAGATTTGTCAGAGATGCACTTCATCTGTCTTAGTGGACACTCAGATGTATCATTCAGTCACGTTGATAGAGGATGTTGGTGATCTAGCAGAGGAGAACCAGTTGATGGAGGACACTTCCATTGGTGTTCCGAGAGAGGTTGACCTCCATATAGAGGTTGATCCAGCAGTACGCCCAGGATCTGTGATGCAGCATGAGTTTACGGGAGACGACATGAGTATGCCATAGCATACAGTGATGAGTGATAACTCACAGAGACATGCCGAGATGTATGATGGGTTTCAGAGGGATGTATGGCCATGCAGGGAGGAGACACATTTAGGGGAGCATACATATGTCACTCCTTTGCAACAACCCATAGTTGTGAGAGATTACCTTCACCATTTCAGCGATTTCATGGGTGATGGGAGATGGATATTAGTTTACCAATAGTTGGAGGAGTTACTTCTGGTTGTACCTGATGATTGGAGTTTAGTGAGGGCTACAAGTGAGCAGTTATGAGGAGTACATATAGACGTGCTCTTGGTCGAGTCCTTGAGATTGATCGAGGAAGGTGGTATTTTTCAGCCCTATAGTCAACTACAAATGTCTTTGTTACCTTTTTTCGACACTTTTATCATGGACAGTAGCATGAGGAGAGATAGACAGTGGCTGAGAGCATGGAGAGTGACCAGGTCGAGACTGCCTGACAGGAGTACTCTTACAAAATTTAGCAGAATAGAGGTGGATTGTCATAGGCAGCTAGCTGAGATGTGGTGCGTGATGGTGAGCACCATAGGCTAGATGATAGCAGTGGAGCACAGAGGGCTTCAGATAGTGATCAACTTGACACAGGAACAACCAACAAATATTGGAAGTGATAAACTTCCAAGTTTTCCATGGGATCCAAGTGTTCATTTGGCTAGCAGGATGTCTTACTACAGGGTGACCCAGGTTGTGCCAGAGAGCCACATATGCCACCATGGGTTGGTTTGGAGTGGGCCTGTAGGGATTTGTTTGATGGAGCGAGGCATCTTTTCACTTTTGGTCATCATGATCGGACGTGGAGATGGTTGGACTGGTACTTCTTCTACATAGATGTCTTTACTGATACAGTTTCTGGACATCATGTCCAATGTTCATAGGCATTTCAGTTGGAGGACCCAGGAGAGGAGGATTCAGGATGTATGCAGGGGGCAGATAGTCATGGTCAGAGTAGTACAGGGCCAGCAGGGTGATCTTCGACAGAGGTTAGCATGGGACCCATGGATTGCAGGATTGGGAATTTCATTGACTGACAGGGGAGAGTGTACCATTGCAGGGGAAAGTTACTCTAACTTTCCATTGAGCTTCAGTATTGAAAGGAGTGCATGGCTTGCGGGTGTCTCACGAAGGTCTTGTAGCACCTCGTTCGTGCATCAGCATGAGCAGTTGTTGGAGGCTATTTGGATCTTGGTAGAGACTTGGACGATGGATTCGTTCCGAGATGAGGCCATGTGTCATATGCAGGAGACTTCCAAAGTTGATTTATTTCAGGACTATGCGTCCCAGAAGCTAGTAGTTCATGACTTGATATGGGACCTAGGGGGCAACATGTGTGATTGTTCATCTTTGGAGGGGTTCTACTGTGTATCCCATAGGTGGAAATGGGATCCTGGTATTATACTTGAGGGGATTTGGTTATTGCTTGAGGACAAACAATTTTCTAGTAGGGAGGACTGTAATGTCCCCACTTTGGGACATCATCACAGTGCAGAGGTTTATGATGACTAGAGTAGCCAGATGGAGGTTATAACGAATACAGGGGTTATTGAGAGGCATTGTGGGGTCCAACTTGCATTTCTCATCATATTTCATCATTATGAGCCATTCCACACATGTTGTCTTTGGTTCCGTTGCATTCCGACGATTTCCATGATTTTGACTATTTTGAGCTATAAGCTAATTGAATTCACTGAAGAGGTCATTTTGGGAACGTTACTTGGAGGAACCTCTAAGTGTAATAGCTCATTAGAATTGGGAGAAGAAAAACTACAGGATGGGATGGTGAGAAGTGACTTTCAGTGGCCAGGGAAGCCACAAGGAGAGATAAGGTGTTTTTCAGAGGTAAAAAGGTTAATTAATTAATTAACGTGATTTAATTAATTAATTAAATATTAATAAAATGAAAGTCACTTTGGAGGGACAAGGAGAGAAAAAAGTATAAAGGAAAGGAAAGGGCCTCTACTCAGGATTCATGTATGATCATATTTTCATATGTGGCTTCTAGCTAGTGAGCCCAACATTGGGGGTTTTGAGGGTTTTGACTTAACAAACCATACAGGACGATTCGATGGTGAAAGACTCCACCTAGCTTGTCCCAAGCTTGGTCTCGGAGATTCAATACTCTCCCACACCATTCTAGTTCCATATCTACTCAATTGCAGGAGGATTCTACATCAGTTGCAAGGGCAAAGAGAGAGAGGGCGCACCAGTTAGGGTTTCCAGCAAGAGGGGCGCATGATTTAAAAATGAAGAAGACTTGAAAAACTTGAATAAATATTGCAAGTAAAATGTTATGTGTTTAAAGCAACAGGATCAATTTGCAACACATGAATTAAGGATTACTTATGTGAAATACACATAGACAGTAGTATAAACAATGAACATCAGCACATAAACACAACAACTTGATAAAGGAGTTCACCCCTCTCCGGGCTACATCTCCTGGTCCAGCTTCCAATGGATCATTATTATTAAATTGCTCAAAGTTCTCAAAAACATGCCTTACAATGCTC
>ML811369.1:278472-290792 GCA_009831015.1 Picea engelmannii | reverse complement strand
TTCTGACCTCACACATTAGGGGGCATCTGTTATAACCCTAAATTGCACCACACATGCTTACCTGGCATCAGGCCAACTCATATCCATTCCTTTCCAAAGCCATGCTGAATAAACTCTTGAAAATCCTCTTAAATCAAGTAAAACGTGCCCTAACCTACTACTGCACGCATTGGAATGCTGGCAGGCCTACTACTGCACGCGTTGGAACGTTGGCTGGCCTACTACAGCCCGTGATTACCTAACAAAGCACAAAAACAGGAAAGTTGTCGACGGGACAAAAAGCTTTGGGTCAGTTAACTGAAACTCCCAGCCATGCATGGCCGAGAGTTCATCCAAAACCCTAGCTCCTTCTAGCCTATAAAAGAAGGGATAGGGGTACTATTTGGAAGAGGAAAAAGATAACAAAGAAACTTTTCCCAATTGTTGAATCCATTTGTCCCAACCCTTTAGCCTTTCCTCAAGCCTAAGAAGAATTCAAGCAAAGCAGTTGGAGGACAAAGAAGAGGAGGAACCCAGGATCAGGATCGAGGAACGATGGTCGGTCTCTATCATTATTGTAAGTTGATTCATCTTGAGATTAATAAAAGAATACTTTTCCCGTCCCAATGCACGATTGATATGTTTTATTCGATTTGTGTTTAATCTCTAACCCCCAAGTAGAAAAATAGCTTGCATGCGTAGTGTTTTGTCTTGATTGTAGGATTGTCTTTGGAAGGAGCAGCGAAAGCAAGCGGATAAAGCGCAACGGAGGATCTACATCGAGCATCGATAAAAAAGGTTAGTAGGTCTTTTCCATGCTTGTGTGTGAAAAAGGGGTTTGAGTATTGGGGTGATAGGTTAAAAGTGGTTTCTTTAAGGTCATGATATGCGCACAAGTTCAGCCCTAGCTTGTTAGTCCGTAGGGTATTATTTCCCAACAACATGAACCTATAATATCAAGTAGAGAACCAAAAGGATCAAATGGAGAGTGAGGTCAAATTCCAAGCTAAAGAAAAAGATCAGATTCTTAAATATGAAGTGGATAAACCTCAAGAAAATACATGCAGAGGAAGTGGACAAGTTGAGAGTAGAGAATCAAGAAAGAGTCAACCTCCAAAATGTTAGAGCTAGGAAGTAAAGTGAAAATGTGGAAGAAAACTTAAAAGAGAGCAATAAATAAACACATGCTATAGAATCTTTGAAAGAATAAGCCAACAAGGTGAATGAAGAATTAAGAGAAGCTCATAAACACTTCTTCAATGAATTGAATGAAATTCAACAATTTCATGAGGATTTAACAAGGTTGTTTGATTAGGTTGATGAACATATGAGTAACCAAAAATATAATCAACATTCCTTTGATAGGATTATGGACTGGTAATCTCTACACACAAAAACTCCTTCAAGCTTTTCCATTTTATTAAAAGAGAACATGGGAGGAATCAGGTGTTGCTTAATGCCTAGAAAATCTCATGTGAGGATATTAAGGAGACCATGGAGCTGACCACCAAATCTTGTGTTAGGCTTTGGAATTTGTTGATAATTTATTGGAACAATTTGATATTCCATTCATGAATGGGATAAATCGAGTAGTCCCTAGTAAATTGATGATTTCAAAAGTGGAGCAGAACATGAATGGAAACCAAAAATCTGATGATCAACTCAAGGAGATAAACAAGGGAGTTTTAAACAAGTATTTTTAATAAAAACAGTCAAGCTTTCCACTATTGTGGATTCCTACATCAATAAAGTTCACAGAAATCTAAGGCGAGAAGTAACTGATATAATCTATAATGGGGAGCTACAACTTGATAATATGAAGTTGAATAGAGTCGAGGTGTAATAACCCTAGGCTGAACCCAATTGTAAATGTAAATACAAATGTACATAAGTTGGTGATCTATTGACATCATTTTTGTATTCACCTTCCATGGTATAGTGCGTGCATGTACTGCGCAGTAAAATGATGAAACGGGCACATTCCAGGATACCATGCACAACAACTTTATGCGCGCAATTTTGAGGCCAGGGAGCCTTTCTGTATATGTTATGTTTTATAGGCTGATGAGCCAATTTTGTGATGATTAGGCCGGTGAGCCTAGGTGTTAAAGGCGAGTGAGCCTATTTTTGTATATGTATCATCATTAATATAAAATACATTGCTACGCGCAGACCAACCACAATAAAAGAGTATGGGGGACTAAAATCCACTAGTTAGGGAAAGGGGGGGCTAAAATTTAAGGAAAAGGGGCTAAACCATGGAGCTTAATCCAAAAAGGAATATTATATTAATATTTCTTAAGTATAAAGTATGGATAATTATTTTATCCTAATTTCTAAGGTTGGGGACAAGTAGGCCAAAGTAGCTCCCAACATGACAAGTGTAAAGTTGGGAACATGCATACATATAGTTTGAGCTTACTTCATTTTCCCAGGATTCCTTCCATCATTAAGTCATCCATGCTACCATTCCATCATCATTGACACACTCATTGAATTTTCCTTCGTACCTCCCTGTACCTGTATTTGTACCTAAACCAATACCATATCGGTACCCATACCTTTTTTTGTATCTAGTTAGCTTGGGAGTTGGAATGAAGAAGTGGGTTGTTAGGCATGTGGGATACTAAAGAAGTGGGTTGTCAGGCCCATGAGAAATTTCTCTCTAGGTAAGAGAATTGCTTGGAATTGTTTTCCTGAAGGTGATAAACTGCAACTATAGGGATCTAAGACTTCCTGTCCGGCCTATTGATGAAGCCTATAAAGGAAGTGGGGAAGCCGAAGGGATATTAAGAAGAGAAGTGGCACACTTTTTGGGGTGGGACAGGCATGTGGGGAATGAGGGACCATAGGCTATTAGTTTGAGTAGGCACCTGTGATGGAGTCTTTCCTATGTCTGAGATCCATTATCCTGGTTAGGAATCCCTTACCTAGGTGGAGTTTAGTCCCAGATCAGGGGTGACCCACTGCTGAGAGTGATGAGCAGTGTGGTCTAAGGCTGGGAGGTTTGTGGAAGGTCTGCACACAGTTGGTGATATTATTACCAAGATAAGTGTCAATTGTGTGATAAATTACATGTTGCATTGTTATTTACGTGTTTATTTTTATGGGTTTATCCTACGTGTGGTTTATGAGCGTCTTTATATTTATGGGTATTGTCTGTATATGTTGCATGTATATGTTTATTGTTATTCAATATGAATCTGTACATTTACATAATGTATTTGTTTGTTTACATTTTATATATAAAGTTCCACAAGAGTTCTGTGCGTATATGTTTTAATTGCATGCAGTTCGAAAACTTTATGTGGCATAACTCAGTTGGATGTTGGGTATGTTACAATATGTTGAGCAAAGAATAAAAGTGTTTTATTGAGTAGCATGGCCCGACCTGGGTGGTCGGGGATGTTACAATATGGTATCAGGGCTTCGGTTTTCAACACTGATCCTGGATGGGCTGAACAAGTTGAGTTGAAGAAAAATTTCATAGAGGATTGATTTCAAAGAGGCCAAATTTCAAGTTGAAGAGCGTCCATGGTAAAAAGTAACAACAATTGTGTGGAATTGGGAAAAAGCCCCAATTTCTGTTGTTAAATTCATGGGAAAATTAAGAAATTTGGCCATGCGGTGAGATATTATTGATTTAATATCTGTTCTAACAAATTTGAACCTGAAATTGGTCGAATTTGAAGTTACATTGAAGCCATGACAGATGGAGCGATATTAGTAATTAAAATTCTCAATTCGTGAATTGATTTTGGGAAAAAATCGTTCGAGAAATGTCAACCCACAACGATTTGTTGTTGCAGAGGTTGAATTGGTGTTATTGGGGTGAAATTGAAAAAAATTCATAGTTGCAAAATGCCTATGGTAAAAATTGGGCACTGCACGGAAAATCTTTGATGTGTGGGTGCGCATGCTAAAATTTGGTGTTGCGTGGAAAAATATTGGTGTGCTAGTGCGCGTTCTAAATTTTGGGGCCATGCGAAAAAATGTTGGTGTGCGGGTGCGTTCGCTAAATTTTGGCGCTGTGAGGAAAAATGTTGGTGTGCGGGTGCACACACTAAATTTTGGCGTCGCGCGGAAAAATGTTGGTGTGCGGGTGCGCGCACTAAATTTTGGCGTCGTGCGAAAAAATGTTGGTGTGCGGGTGCATGCGCTAAATTTTGGTGTTGCACGAAAAAATGTTGGTGTGTGGGTGTGCACACTAAATTTTGGCACCACGCAGAAAGATATTGGTGAGCGGGTGCGCGCACTAAAATTTGGCACCGCGTGGAGAAATATTGGCATGCGGGTACGCACGCTAAGTTTAGTATTGCGCGGTGCGGATTGAGCGATGCATGCATAAAACTGGTATGCGGTGTGCATATGCATAATAATATGCATGCGGTGTGCACACACATAATAATGGTGCATGTGCTATGCGCAGTATTGGTAGAGTGCAAAAGCATTTTGTTGTTTCACACGCAATGTGGGTATATATTGTCACATGATAGTTTAGTTAATGGAGCACACACAGTATTGGTGCGCGGTGGGGGCATACTAAACTTTGGCATGGTGCAATGTGTAGAGTGAAATGCGTGTAGAATATTAGCGCGTGACACAAAAATGGCCTGTGACACAAAAAAATTGTGTGCAACAGGTATTAGTGCAAGAACCAAAATGGTGCGTGGTGGATATTGGCGCGCAACACAAATGTAGTGTGCACCAGTTATTGGCGCGAAAGAGAAGTGATGCACAGTGGCTATAGGTGCGCGGAGCATGATTTACCTTGTGGTGTTGCTGCGCATGCTAAATATATGTGTACAGGTTGAAATTTGTGCGCACGAAGTCATATGGGTGGTGAGCCACAACAGAAAACCCACAAATTTCCGTGACATTTTATACTATTTGAACACCATCTTTTTGAAACATGTTTTTGAGGCCCTTAACAACATTTATAGCTACTCAAAAACCATGAGAATAGAGTGTACCAAGGTACACTCTGTATCTTCAGCTCAAATAAAATATCCTGGAGAGATATTTCTAATGGTGTAAATCGTTCATCAAACAAAGCTTTTATGAGAAAGTTACAACACAAACAGTGGAGGGTAAAGTTTATGACCCAACTAACTTCTAAGAGCCATAACTTTCTGCTTCGGAATTTGATTGAGGAACATGAGAAGTCAATGGAAATATATTGAACCATAGAAGACATTCCTAGAGATGAATTAAACTTTTAGGCATGTTAAAAATGTTTCATATGGAAAAGAAGGTATCTATAGCATTCCAAACCAAAAACATGAATTTTCCTAGAACTTTAGCAAAAGGTGAAACTTGGACAGAGTGTCCATAATATGTATATGAATAAACCCAATTGATATCCTATGAAAAATCTAATGGAGTAGGTGCAAAAATTCATAATTACAGCGCAAAGTTGTGCCAAGTTGATGTGTGAATAGAAAAACTAATGGGAAATTTTCAAATAACCATAACTTTCTTCTCAAGACTTGGAATTGAGCATGGAAGCATGGGTTGGAAAGGTCTTGGAAATTATAATATAATTATTCATCCAAAAAAATGATATGCGCATTCAATTTTCCAGGAAATTAGAAGAACGAATTCTAATGTATTATTGAACCAAAATGGTTCATATTTTCATGAAATTGTTGAAACACTTAGCCTAACAAAGTTTTGTTGGTTGCACATTTTGTAGAGTTAACAACAACTAGATCAGATCAGGATCAACACCAAGCCGAGAGGAATGGGAGATTCAAAGGGGACTTACAGCTAGGAAGATGAGATTAGAGGGATGAATGTCCATTTGGGAATTGAAGGAACAAACTCCAATGGACATGGAGAAGGAAGGGATGAAAACATGAATATGGTAGAGACCATTAAAAATTTGGAGAAGGATGTCCAAAGCCATAAAGTTGATAATAGAAGGCTTATGAGAGCCAAGTAGAAACAAGAGGACTTCAACATGAATCTAATGCATAGCTTGAACAAAATAGAAAAGAAATTGGATAAGGAGAGTGGCTCCAACAAATCAAGAAGTCATAGGTCTCTTGATGAGAAAAGAAGAACAAGAAGTGTCAGCAGACATCACCGTCACTCCCTGAGGAATTCCAATAAGAGAGATCACAACAGATCAAGTCCATCCCCTGTCATGAAGAATAAGAGGTCTGGGGTGGATGAGTTACAAGGAGAAATGAAAAAAATCAAAACTCCTACATTTGATAGTGAGAACAAGAAGGATGAAGATGTAGAGACATGGCTGCTAGGCATGAGAAAGTATTTTCAATTTCATAATTATTCATCTCGTGCAGAAGGAAGAAGTTCCATCTATCAACTCAAGGGAAAGGCATCCATGTGGTGGGATAAGCTTGTGCAGGTGCAACCCATTAAAGAGAAAAGTGTTACTTGGAGGGAATTAAAGAAGTATTTTGAGAAGAAATACTTGACTGAGAGATACTATGACAATAAAATGAAAGAGTTCTTTGAACTTAAGCTTGAGAGTATGACCATAGATGAATATGAAAGAAGGTTTTTACAATTGCTGAAGTATGTTTCTTTCATCAGGGATGAGACAATTAAGATTCAAAGGTATTTGAGTGGATTTACATCATTCATCAGTGAAAAAATACAGTATGATGAACCCATGACATTGGCAGAGACCATAAGGCGAGCTAAATGCCTATATGATAAGAAAAAAACAAGGTCAACTTTCCAAAAAACTTGGGAAGACAAAAGGAAATTCAAGATGGATCAAAGGAAGAAGGGACATAAGCCACCATTCTTCAGAAATAATACTGAGGGACAACCAACTTATAGAGAACCCAAAATGATTGAGATAGGGGGTCAAAGGCCAAGGAAACCACCTATTCAATGTTGGGGTTGTAAAGGAGATCATATGTTCATAAATTGTCCTCACAGAGGTGGAAAAGTGAGCACTGTTCACAATGTACAGTAGGTTGAAACAGTGGAGGACATGGGTAGAAATGTACCAAGGATCTATGTAGCCCTGGAAAACAAGCATGTAGAGTATCAGTCACATATGATTGAAGTGAAAGGTATGATCAACAACCAAACCATTTCTACTTTAATTGATTCAGGAGCTAGTCATAGTTATATAGATCCTAAGATGGTGGAAAGTTTACATTTTCCAAGAAGAAATCATGAAAAATCTTGGCTGGTGCAGTTGGCTACCAGATCCAAAAGAAAAGTTAATGATATGGTTAAGTCATGTCTTATGGACATGAATGGACTGGACACCAGGGCAGATCTGAACATCTTGCCTTTAGGTTCGTATGACTATCTAATTGGGATGTATTGGTTGGAAAAACATAATTCTATCCTAGACTCTCATAAAAAGACATTTACTTGCTTGGATGAGGAAGGGAACCTAAGGAAAGTGCAGGGAATTCCTAGGGCAGTAACCATCAGAGAAATTTCAGCATTGCAACTGAAGAAATGTTATAGAAAAGGGTGTCAAATATTTGCAGCTCATATGGAATTGAAACCTAAAGATAAGGTGCCAAATTTGGAATATCATGCAGTCCTGGAAGATTTTAAAGATGTGTTCAAGGAGGTACCAGGACTATCCCCAAAGAGAGATATTGATTTCTCTATAAATTTAATGCCTGGAGTAGCTCCAGTGTCAAAGACTCCTTACAGAATGAGTACACCAGAGCTGAAGGAGTTGCAAATGCAGCTTGAATAACTTATGAAGAAGGGGTATATATGCCCAAGTGTGTCACCTTGGGGTGCCCCAGTATTGTTCATGAAGAAGAGATATAAGACATTAAGATTGTGCATTGATTTCAAACAACTGAATAAAGTGATTGTAAAGAACAAGTATCCTATGCCAAGGATTGATGATCTCTTTGATCAATTGACGGATGCAAAGATATTTTCAAAGATAGATATCAGTTCAAGATACCATCAGGTAAGTATTAAAGAGGAATATATCAACAAGACCAACTTCAAGACAAGGTATGGTCATTATGAGTTCACAGTGGTGCCATTTGGGTTGTCAAATGCACTAGCTATTTTCATGTGCTTAATGAATGGTGTTTTCCAAGAATATTTAGACAAGTTTGTCATTGTCTTTTTGGATGTCATCCATGTATATTCCAAGAAATAAGAAGAGTATGAGCATCATTTGAGGATGGTGTTGCAATTATTAAGGGAGCATCAGTTGTATGCCAAATTGAGCAAGTGCTCATTTTATCAGAAGCAAATTGACTATTTGGGGCATATCATTTCAGAGGATGGGATAAAACTGGATCCTGAGAAGATAGAATCCATTAGAGAATGGCCAGCACCAAAGAATGTGACAGAAGTCATATCATTCATGGGCCTTGCAGTATACTATAGGAGATTTATTGAAGTATTCTCAAAGATTGCACACCCAATCACTTCCTTACAAAATAAGGGTGTGAAGTTTCAGTGGACATTTGATTGTGAAAAGAGTTTCCAACACTTGAAACAATTATTAACAAGTGCTCCAATACTAAGGATTGCAGACCCAAATGAATACTTCATTGTATGCACAGATGCATGTAAATAAGGACTTGGTGGAGTCCTCAGTCAAAAAGGGTTTTTTATATGTTATGAATCAAAGAAGTTGAAGGAGCATGAAGGACACCATGCCACTTATGATTTGGAGTTGGAAACCATAGTGCATTCCTTGAGGAAATCGAGACACTATCTCATGGGGAAAATGTTTCAGTTGAGGACAGACCATAATGGTCTGAAATATTTATTTGATCAACCAACTCTAAATGCTAGGAAAAGAAGATGGTTAGAATTTCTAAGTGAATATGACTTTGAAATAAAGCATATCAAGGGGAAAGAGAAAAAAGTGGTTGATGCACTCAACAGAAGAGTGCATGAATCACATGCTACAACCATTATCATGTACCAGTCATATTTGAAACACATCATTTTAGAGGCTGCAAAATTAGATTTGCAATATAAGGAATTAGTGGCAAAATTTCAGCGAGGTAATTTGCAACAAAAAATTGAAGAATACACGCTAGATAATGATGAAATTCTCATGTACAAGGGAATAATTTATGTACCAAATTCCTAGGAATTGAAAAATATGATATTGAGAGAAATTCATAATGTACCTTATGATGGGCACCCAGGTTATCAGAAAATTGTTGTAGTTGTCAAGAGCCAATATTATTTTCCAGGCATGAAGAAACAAGTTGCAGATTTTACTGTCAAATGTTTGGAATGTCAAAAGGTAAGGGATGGGCATAGACACCCTACTAGTTTTCTACAATCATTACCCATTCCTTAGTGGAAATGGGAAGTTGTAACCATGGATTTCATCACCAAACTGCCCAGAAAAAACAAGCAACATGATTACATGGTGGATAAGCTTACTAAAGATGCCCATTTTATTCCAGTTAAGCTCACTCACAAGGCATCCAACATTGTTGATATTTATATGAGAGAAATGGCTCGATTACATGGCATAACCAAGACAATTGTGTCTGACAGAGATCCAAAATTTACCTCAAATTTTTGGAAAGGATTATTTAATGGATTTGAAACAAATTTGAATTTTAGTACAACTTATCATCCATAATAAGATGGACAAACAGAGAGGGTGAATCAAGTGATTGAGGATATGTTGAGGATGTATGTGATGGATAACTCATCAAAATGGGAAGACTACCTAAACTTAGTAGAGTTTGATTATAACAATGGGTACCAAACATCTCTAAACATGAGCCCATTTGAGGCACTTTATGGTAGAAATTGAAACACACCGGTAAACTGGGATAACCTAGCAGATAGAGCAGTGGTTGGGCCATATTTACTCAGGGAAATGGAGGAGAAAATTTTGAAAATAAAACAAAATTTAAAGGCTTCCCAAGACATGTAGAAAAGCTATGTTGATAAGGGAATAACTCACATGGAATTTAAAGTGGGAGACCATGTATTATTGAAGGTGGAAGCCAACAAAAGTTTCTTGAAGTTGGAAAATTGTTGAAAGTTGGTAGTTCGCTATTGTGGGTCGTTTGAAATCATAGAGAGGATTGGTTCAGTAGCTTATATGATTGCATTGCCTGCATCTATGTCTATTCATAATGTATTCCATGTATCATTGCTTAAGAAATATATACTTGATGCTAATCATGTTATTGAATGGAATGTGATTCAGGTGGAGCAAGAAGGCGCTTTCCAAGTGCATCCAGTACGCATTCTGGACCGAAAAATCAAACAACTCTGGAATCAATCCATAGGGCTTGTAAAGGTCCAATGGACCTAGTACAGTCCTGAGGATGCTACTTGGGAGAATGAGGATGTAATGCAGGCAAAATACCCGCATATTTTTTAGGAGTTTTGATTTTTTTTTTTGTATATGTGTACATAATGCACTGAGGACAATGCATAAATAAGGGGAGGGGATTGTAATACCCCTAGGCCAAACCCAATTGTAAATGTAAATACAAATGTACGTAAGCTAGTGAGTTGTTGACATCATTTTTGTATGCACCTTCCATTGTACAGTGCGTGCATGTACTGCACAGTAAAATGATGAAGTGTGCACATTCCAGGATACCATGTGCAACAACTTAAGTCCGCGCTATTTTGATCCCAGGGATCCTTTGCGTATATGTTTTGTTTTATAGGTTGGTGAGCCAATTTTGTGATGATTATGCCGGAGAGCCTAGATGTTAAAGGTCAGTGAGCCTATTTTTGTATATGTCTCATAATTAATATAAAATATATTGTTGTGTGAAGACCAACCACGATAAAAGAGTATGGGGGACTAAACTACACTAGTTAGGGAAAGGGGGGGATAAAAGTTAAGGAAAAGAGGCTAAAATAGGGAGCTTAAGCCAAAAAGGAATATTATATTAATATTTATTAAGTATAAAGTATGGATAATTATTTTATCCTAAGCTCTAAGGTTGGGGACAAGTGGGCCAAAGTAGCTCCCAACATGACAAGTATCAAGTTGGGAACATTCATACATATAGTTTGGGATTAGTTCGTTTTCCCAAGATTCCTTCCATCATTCAGTCATTCATGCTACCATTCCATCATCATTGACACACTCATTGAGATGTCCTTCGTACCTCCCTGTACATGTATTTGTACCTAAACCAGTACCATATTGGTACCCATATTTATTTTTGTACCTCGTTAGCTTGGGAGTTGAACTGAAGAAGCAGTTTGTCAGGCCCATGGGATACTGAAGAGGTGGGTTGTCAAGACCATGATAAATTTCTCTTTGGGTGAGAGAATTGTTGGGAATTGATTTCCTGAAGGTGCTAAACTGTAGCTACAGGACTCTGATACTTCCTTTCTGGCCTGTTGCTGAAGCTGAGAAAGGAAGTGGGGAAACCATAGGACTATTGAGAAGAGAAGGGGCACAATTCCTGGGGTGTGATAGGGATGTGGGGAATGAGGGATTGTAGGCTGTTAGTTTGAGTTGGCACCTGTGACAGAGTCTCTCCTGTGTCTGGGATTCATTATCTTGGTTAGGAATCCCTTACATGGGTGGAGTTTAGTCCCAGCTAATGGGTGACCCACTGCTGAGAGTGATGAGTAGTGTGGTTTAAGGATGGGAGGTTCGTGGAAGGTATGCATGTAATTGGTGATATTATTACCAAGATAAGTGTCAATTGTGTGATAAATTACATGTTGCATTGTTATTTATGTGTTTATTTTTATGGGTTTATCCTACGTGTGGTTTATAAATGTCTTTATATTTATGGGTATTGTCTGTATATGTTGCAAGTATATGTTTACTGTTATTCAATATGAATCTGTACATTTACATAATGTATTTCTCTGTTTTCATTTCATATATAAAGTTCTGCAAGAGTTCTGTGTGTATATGTTTTAATTCCATGTAGTTCGAAAAATTTATGTGGCATAGCTCAGTTGGATGTTGGGTATGTTACAATATGTTGAGTAGAGAATAAAAGTGTTTTATGGAGTAGCATGGCCCAGCCTGGGTGGCCAAGGATGTTACAGGAAGAAATATCCAATGCATATGATTTGTGGAACTCCTATGTCGAGGATGTAACTTCAAAAATATATTCATAATTTTGCATTTAGTTATTGTATATTAGCAAGTTGAATTGTAATTAGTTTTCAAAGTGTAAATACGACAAAAGGAGGTGAAGTGAAAAGTTGTAACTGAAGAATAAATAGTTATAGAAAATGAAGAGTTTCTCTTATCTTATAAAAGAGAAATTGTTGTAAGAAATAGGGACTTTTTCCCATTGTAATATGGTGATACCATTATCTCATTAATTAAATATAGAAGGAAAATTTTAGCAACCGCGAATGGTGTTCAATTGTGTAAGGGGACTTCTCTACATTTG
>ML811369.1:239939-278422 GCA_009831015.1 Picea engelmannii | reverse complement strand
TGATTATCTTAGGCCAAGGTATTTACAATGGAGGGATTGATTTCCTCGTAGCCATATGATATTATACTATAGAATGCCACCCTTGTGTTGGGATATGAGACTAATAGGATGAGGAATATGATCAAGGTTTCCTATATATCACTTCTCTTCACTAAAATATTCCAATATACCAACCAATCAAGTCATTGCTACATTTTTATTCCATCTCTTAGCTAGCATAACACTTGGCACTCATTCACTTGCTCCATAAAACATGAGAAGCCACCCTTTCTATGCTCTTTAGTCCCTTAGGCATTCCTTTCTCTCTTTTATTTTCAGTATGGCCAAGATAATCCCAAGTGATTAAGTACTGACATATTTTATTTCCAAAAGTGGGAAACTTCTTGGAAAAATATTTTATAGCTCTTTGGACAACCTAATAGGATAACAACCTTTAGGGATTTGAAATGGTCCAATTTCTCTCCAGTGGTATCTAATATCACTTAGGATCCTTTCTTTCATGTATCCATGGATCATATATCATATGAGTCTAATGTTTCCTTCTAAAAACCTCTATTTTCCTCAAGAACCCTCTTTTTCTCAAGATCTTTTTTCCCCATTCAATTTTTCATGAATGAATTGGTGAAAAAAGTGAGAGAGAGGGAGGAGTATTTCCTCCACTCCTTTATTGATTCCTTAATTATAGGAGGTGGGTACTACAAAATAAGAGGTCATGGCCTAGGTATATGATATAGTTACTACAAAATAGGAATTATGAACTTTGGCATAGGATTACTAAGTTCCCAGATTCATATTTCCCCATTTGTTAAACCAAGCTCTTAGTCCAACTTAGTAGAAACTTAAGGATAAATGGAAATAAGTCAATCAAATGAAGAAGGTTTATGGATAATTTAAGGTATAATCATAAATCATAGGTTATTATAAACATTATACCCCCTTACTCTTCCCTCTAATGAACTCATAACCCTATTGGTGACCTTCACGAAAGTTAGTCTTAGAACCTTTCATTAATATTAAAATGATCGTGTTTGTGAGTCTTCGTAATCACCATGGAAACTACCTCATCTTGTGGAGCTATAAATAGTAAATGAAAAAACATAGTTACAATACAAACATGATCAAGTTAAAAGGGTTGAGACTTTGGTATTACAAATATTGATCTAAATTCGAGATATTTCTAGGTCCCAATCAAGCAAATTGATGTGTGAAAGACAACCTTCAAGTATAAATAAGGTCTCTTATAGTGGTTGTTCATGCCTTTTGACTTGATTAATTCCATAGAAATGTTTGTGAGGATGGTGGATGATATATTGTATCCATTCATCAATTCCTTTGTGGTTGTATATCTAGAGAATATCCTCATCTTGAGTATAACTTGTGAGGAAATTTTGAGGCACATTTAGCAAGAGATGAGAGCTTTGTGATAACAAAAGTTATTTGATAATATGGAGAAGTTCCCATCTGGCATGTAGATAACTCAATGCATGTGATGCATCACTAATGGGCATGGTAAGGTAAAATCATAAATCATAGTTCATTCCCCACATTATAACCGCTTATCTTCTCTCTGGTGAACTCATAGACCAATTGGCATCCTTCCCACAAGTTATCCTTGGAACCTTTAATTAATGTTAAAATGATCATGCTTTTTAGTGTTCATAATCACCATGGAAACTACCTATCATATGGATTTGTACATAGTAAATGAAAAACATAGTTACAATACAAACAAGATCAAGGTCAAAGGGTTGATACTAGGGTATTACAAAGATTGATATAAAGTCAAGCTATTAATAGGTGCCAATTAAGTAAACTGATGTGTGGAAGATGACCTTCAAGTATAAATAAGGTCTCTTCTAGTGTTTGGTCATGCATTTCGGCTTGATTATGTTGAACAATTGGTTGTCATTGATGTCATCACTTAGAGCATTCGAGATGCCATAGAGTTATGGTCGATATTTTCGATAAGTGATCGATGCCATCCCTAGAAGAAGTCTGAGAGATGGGTGTAATTGACGAAGTCTACAAGAATCCCCGAAGGTGTGGTTATGGAACCCAAACAAGTTGTTTGAGGAATTTGAACATGAAGGACAACATAAATTTAGGTAACATACTCATGGATGGAAAATTCTCATCATGTCGTTTCCAACGGTAGGTAGTACGCCGCATGGTTCCTCATGGTTGAGGAGTTATGGCCTCATGAAGATTGGAATCTCTAAAGAATGGTTAAGAATTCCTAAAAAATTACAAAGTCATTAATTAAGGGAAAAGTGGTTGTAACAAGAAAGTACAGGTTGGCCCTAAAACTAAGAATAAGGGTAAAACAATTATGACCCTAAAATTAGGAAAAAGGGTAAAAAAATTATGACCCTAAAATTAGGAAAAAAGGTAAAATGATTATGACCCTAACATTAGGAAAAAGGGTAGAACAATTATTACCTTAAAATTAGGAAAAAAGGTAAAACAGTTAAAGGGAAAAACAATTGTAACAAGAAATTAAGTAAGAGTAAAGTGGTTGAAAAGTAGTTACATGGAAGAGTATAAATACACATCAAGAGTCTCTCATTCTTACACACAAGTTCATTGAATATATATCTAGAAAACACTTGATATATTAGTGAATATGAGGTAAAGTAAATGGGATGCTTGTTCTAGGTTGCAACAAGGTATGATGATGCAATAAGGTTGCTACATGATTAAAGGTATGTTTATATGCATGTTTTGTAGGTTATATCTTGGTTATGGTATGGTACATGTTGAGGTATATTTTGGTGATGTTATGGTGCATGGTTTATCAGATATCTTTTGGTAATTTTTTCAGGCATATAATGAATGATATGGCACATGTTTGAGGTACATGGTATATGGATGATTGTCATGTTATTTGAGGTATATGGTTGATGATATGGTGCATGGTTAGAGGCATTTGTTAGTGATGTTGGTACATGCTTTGGTACTTTGTTGAGGCGCTTCATGGTACATGGCGTATGGGATGATTGAGACATATCATGAGTGATATGGTATATGGTTGAGGCACATCTCATGGTACATGGTTGATGGTATGATACATGTTTTGATGCATGATATGGTACATGGTTGATGGTATGATACATGTTTTGATGCATGATATGGTACATGGTTTATACATGGTATGGTACAGGTTTTAGTGCATGAATGATGCATAGTTTTCTACATGGTACATGTATTGATGTACATGGTTGATACATGGCATGGTACATGTTTGACACATTCTATGGTACAAGTTTGATACATGGTTGAGATACATATCTTGTGATGATATGTTGGTAATCTTGATACATTCTTGGTAGATGCATTTTTTGGTTATGTTTGAGCATTTGGTTGACAGGCGTTCTTGGTGATCGAGGATCTGGTTTTATATTAGTGATAGCGACAGGTTGATGATAGTGACAAGTTGGATATAGTGAAAGGTTGACATGTTACATGTTGATGTGACAATGGCAGTGTGTAACACACCCCGACCACCCACAGGCCAGGGCACGCCACCTTCAAGCCCACCCTTGGACTTCTTTCTCTTACCGATACCTTTTTAAATTAATAAGGATGCATAAAAGAAAATATCTAACGACATGCACAACAATAACCATCAAGCATGCATATTCTAAAGATTCAATTAAACGATAAATAAATACACATTGTAATACATTCATATACATATAATTAATACCACAACTGATAGAACTTATCTTTATAAAAGATGACACCAAATGGTTGTAGACCAAGGAATTTCCACCCAATCGTAGCCACTACTATTCCAAATCTCAACAGTGGTGTCACCCCCGAGCCAGGGCTATGAATCCAAAAGGACATATCCAGAGTGTTACTTGGCTTCCCAAACCAGTCAACACTCAATCTCTCATAGGCTTTCCCAACACTCACAACAATCCAAGTACCCAAATCTCTTCTACCCAGCCTACACCACCGAAGAGAATGGACCTCCGCCCTTCTCTGCCATGCAATCCCTCAGGAAATCTTTCTCCTTCCAGGACTCTTGTGCAATAGGTCCAGAATCTCAATGCTGGAACTATCAGGACTCACAATAATGAAAAAAGATGAAAACAAACCAACACATCTCATACATGCAGGCCTCAAATCATGGTTGGATTTACACCAACAACCTCTACAACCAATGATACCATGGGTTCTCTTCAACAATTCATTTCCCTTTATCAATCCAAGAAACAGATGAGGATGGATCAAGGATTGATAGGTGAGGAAAGGATGGATGAACGAGTGAGTAAGTGAATGAATGCATAAACAAATGAAGGAGGGAACGAGTAATCATCCAACCCCCCCAACAGTCCAGGGGCGGGTTTAAGTATTTCATGGGGAATCAAGAACCTCCTGGTCTCCCCCAAGAAGCTCACGTAAATGAACCACTCCCTTAGACAAAAAGGGTAATTAAAATAGGAAATAAAAATCCATCCCTTCAAGCCCCCTCTCTTATGGAATCATAGCCCCCTATAACTCTAGTCGTTGTCCATCTAGCAGCCAACAATGTATTTATTATTAATAATGATAAAAAAATTACATTTATTGGGCACACTGGCCTTTTAATAATTGTTTGGGCACTTTGGCCTCTCAGCATTATAACAATACATTATTTAAAATGGGGGTTCAAAACCCAGGGTGTTACATCCCCTCCCCCTTATTTTGGCACTGTCCTCAGTGCATATACAAAATAGAGATCAAAATCTCAAATTTTATTCAAAAAGATGTGGATACTATGCCCATATGGAATCTTCATTCTCCCAGGTAGCATCTTTAGGACAATAGCAGGTTCACTGAACTTTTACCAGCTCTATAACTCAATTTTGGAGCATTTTGACCTTTCTGTCCAATACCCGCACTGGATGAACCTGAAATTCTCCCTCTGTCTCTACCTGAATCATATTCCGATCAATAACATGGTTAGGATCATGTAAATATTTCTTTCATAAAGAGACATGAAATACATTATGCACATTCATGGAAGTAGGTAATGCAAGCATGTCTGCAACTGGCCATATTCTGTCCAATATTTCAAATGGACCATAGAATCTAGCTGCCAGCTTTGTACAACTACCCAATTTCAAAGAGATTTTCTTGGGCTTCACTTTCAAAAGTACATGCTCCCCTACTTTAAATTCTCTAGTTGTCCTGTTCTTATCTGCATAAAATTTTTGTCTATCCTAAGCTTCCTTTAATTTTTTTTTGATATTAACCATCTGGTCTTCCATATCCTTGAGAAACTCTGGCCCAAGTACCACTCTATATATTGGGTTGTCCCAACTCACTGGAGTATTGAATTTCCTACCATACAAGGATTCAAATGGGATCATTCTCAGTAAATCTTGATACCCATTATTATATGCAAACACAACCAAGTGTAAGTAATATTCCCACTTAGATGGCTTATCCATCACATACATTCTAAACATATCTTCAATTATTCGATTGAACCTCTCTGTTAGTCCATCTGATTGGGGATGGTATGCTATGATAAAGTTTAGATTTTTACCAAATACTTTAAACAATCCCCTCCAGGAATTGGAGGTAAACTTTGTATATTCATCTGAGACAACTATCCTAGCTATCCCATGCAACCTACAATATTTGATGTATGATTTCAAGACTCAAGGATGTATGATTTCCCCACATAATATTTGATATCGTCCACATTTGCATCAACATTCAGCATACATGTCTCATTGTCATCATTCACCATTCCCTTATATAGAATCGTTGTCAGAACTATCTTGAAATTTGACATGTAACTTCCAATACACCCATCATAAATTTCTTCCACCAAACCTACACAGTGAGAAGTGAATGGGGCCAACGTTGAAATTTTTTCAATATGTTCCCGTATGCATTGAAATTTGACATGGTTAGACTAGATAGTTTCCTTGATGGTATGGGAGGGTTTCAATACTTATGTATGTTTGATGTCCCCACATAATATTTGAGATCGTCCATGTTTGCATCAATGTTCAATATAATGGATGTCTCATTTTCATCATTCATTATTTCTATCTATAGAATATTTTTCGGAACTCTGTTGAAATGTCATGGCATTTCCAATACACCCATCACCAATGTCATTTTGCATCGACCTCGCACAGTGAGAAGTGAACGGGGCCAACGTTGAAATTTTTTCAAACTGTGCATGTATGCATCGAAATTCAACATGGTTAGACTAGACACATGCCTTGATAGTATGGGAGGGTCTCAAGACTCAAGGATGTCTGATGTCCCCACATAATCTTTGAGATCATCCATGTTTGCATCAAATTTTATAATGGATGTCTCATTGTCATCATTCATCATTTCCATATGTAGAATATTTGTTGGAACTCTCTTGAAATGTCATTGAACTTATAATTCATCCACCACAAATGTCATGCACCGACCCCACATAGTTATTAGTGAATGGGGCCAATGTTGAAATTTCTTCAATATGTCCCTCTATGCATCAAAATTTGGCATGGTTAGACTAGACACATGCCTTGATAGTATGGGAGTGTTTCAAGACTCAAGGATGAATGATGTCCCCACATAATCTTTGAGATCGTCCATGTTTGCAACAATGTTCATAATGGATGTCGCATTGTCATCATTCATTGTTTCCATCTGTATAATATTTGTTGGAACTCTCTTGTAATTTCATGGAAGTTCCAATTCACCCACCACAAATGTCATGCACTAACCCCACATAGTGAGCAGTGAATGGGTCCAACATTGAAATTTATTCAATATGTAGTTGTATGCATCGAAATTTGACATGGTTAGACTAGACACATGCCTTGATGGTATGGGAGGGTTTCAAGACTCAAGGATGTATATTGATGTCCCCACCTAATATTTGAGATCATCCACATTTTCATCAAAATTCATCATGCACGTATCATTGTCATCATTCGTCATTCCCTTCTATGGAATCGTTGTCGGAATTATGTTGAAATTTGACATGGAAATTCCAATACACCCATCACAAATTTCTTCCACTGAACCCGTACAGTGCGCAGTGAGTGGGGCCAATGTTGAAATTTTTTTAATCTGTGTCTGTATGCATCGAAATTCGACATGGTTAGATTAGACACATGCCTTGATAGTATGGGAGGGTTTCAATACTTAAGGATGTTTGATGTCCCCTCATAATATTTGAGATCATCCATGTTTGCATCAATGTTCAATAAAATGGATGTCTCATTGTCATCATTCATCATTTCCATCTATAGAATATTTGTCGGAACTTTCTTGAAATGTCATGGCACTTCCAATGCACCCATCACAAATTTCATCTTGCATCGACCTCACACAATGAGAAGTGAATGGGGGCAACATTGAAATTTCTTCAAACTGTTCCTGTATGCGTCGAAATTAGACATGGTTAGAATAGATACATGCCTTGATGGCATGGGAGGGTTTTCAAGACTCAAGGAGGGTTTCAAAATTCCACATATGCATCAACGTTCATCATAAATGTCTCATTTTCAATGTTCGACATTCCCTTCTATAGAATCGTTGTCAAAACTATCTTGAAATTTGACATGGAATTCCAATACACCCATCACAAATGTCATGCACCGACCCCCCATAATGAGTAGTGAATGGGGCCAATGTTGAAATTTATTCAATATGTGTCTGTATGCATTGCAATTTGACATGGTTATATTAAACACATGCCTTGACGATATGGGAGGGTTTTGAGACTTAAGGATGTATATTGATGTCCCCACATAATCTTTGAGATCATCCACATTTGAATCAACGTTCATCATGCACGTCTCATTGTCATCATTCCTCATTCCCTTATATAGAATCGTTGTCATAACTATCTTGAAATTTGATATGGAACTTCCAATATTACACCCATCACAAATGTCATGCACCGAACCCACATAGCTGGTAGTGAATGGGGCCAACATTGAAATTTATTCAATCTGTGCCTATATGTGTCAAAATTTGACATGGTTAGATTAAACACATGCCTTGACAGTATGGGAGGGTTTCAATACTCAAGTATGTCTTATTTCCCCACATAATCTTCGAGATTGTCCATGTTTCCATTAATGTTCATTGTCATCATTCGTCAATCCCTTCTATATAATATTTTTCATAACTCTCTTTAAATTTCTTGGAACTTCCAACATGCCCATCACCAATGTCATCCACCAACCTCGCACAGTGAACATTGAATGGGGACAATGTTGAATTTTCTTCAAAATGTGACTGTATCTGTTGTAATTTTACATGTTTACACTAGGCACATGCCTTGATGGTATGGGAGGTTTTTAAGACTTATGGACATCTTTCTCTTCATCATTTCCATAATCATGGTTTTCATTTCCATCATCATCATATTCATCATGACCCAATTTCTCCATCCATGCCAATAGAGATCAAACCTGACATACCCATCTTTACAACGAAACCTAATGATTAATAAACCATGATTCTATGTGGTTTAATTTTCAATGGGTTAGGGATTATATTGGGTGAAGGGATTAATGAAATCAATCGACCCTACATAGTTACCAGTGAATGAGGCCAACATTGAAATTTCTCTAAGTTGTGCCTGTATACATTGAAATTTGACATGGTTATACTATGCACATGTAGCTTGATGGTATGGGAGGGTTTCAAGACTCAAGGATTTCTAATGTCCCCACATAATCTTCAATATCATCCATGTTTCAAGGGGTTAGGGGTTAGATGGTATAAAGGTCAAGGTATTAGGTTTAGGCTTAGCGAAATATTTCAATTTGTTTTAAAATATAAATTAATGAATAAACTTTGGATACATTAATTAGCCTAATTGTCTGGATTTACATTGATTTACATATACGATATATTTAATTATATTTTTTAACAATTGCCAATAAATTACCACTAACCATGCTAACTCTTATATAAGTAATACTAATTTTGTTTGCCAACAATTCATAGAAAAGATTGAACACTTTAAGGATATTGCCAAAAGTAATTTGTATCRTCAAAAATCATACTGAAGCATTTCATGAAWGTTTGGRCCATAAGAATCAAYGTCATTTTAAAAACYGGATTACWARTAATTTTGAAAATTTAGAAGTCTTGGTCATTAACATTATTGTCTGCAACAATGTCATCCAGTTTATCATTGTCAATGTTCATATGTTCTTTCAAGTATTTAATATTATCATCATCCTCTTCTTGATCTGCATCATCTTCATCATCATTGAAATTTGACTGTAGACCATATACATTGTTACCAAATGTATAATTTGTATCATCATTTTCTATACCATCCATATTGTTGTATTCCATAAAATCATCTAACTCTGGATTGGTGTCTTCTTGTTCCTGAACATAACCATCTTCAACATCATCATGGATGTTAATTTCTTCGATGTTCTCTAATGCATCTCTCTCATTTTGTTGGACATCATTGTTGTGCTCAATATCCACTAATGCATCGTCAAATACATGCCTTAATATTGGATCATAATGTATGACAAATATCCATTTCAGGTCCAAAATATCTTCATAGAAAAATACCTACACATGAATGACATACATATATTATAGATATCTTATAACACTTTTATTTATTAATAAACACATATATTATCGCAAGAAACTATGAATCAATATATTAATGATCAATATTGCTTCTTATTTGAGTTAAAGAAATACATGCTCACAATGAATTGGTAGAACATAAGGCTCCTTATCCTCCAGTAGGAACCTCGAGGAATCTATAGAAAACAATCCACTATGGGTATCATGTCTTTGTGTCCTCTCAAATGCTTCATACCATCTACACTTAAAAATACAACATTTAAAAGAGAGGTAATCCAACTCAATAATTTCTTGGATTTTTCCAACATATTGTAAATTCCCTTCAATAATATTCTTATCTTTTGAGCTTGCTCGACTGGATTACTTGAAATAAACCATTATGCCACAATCAAAGGATCATCTCTTTACATCTACACTTTCTACACGATAATGTCGTCCATATGCCCACATTGTAGGATATTTCCTTGCCTGTGAAAGACCATTTATTTTAGTGAAAACAAATATAATGACGAATATCAAAAAGTTAATAGTGTCAAAACTATAAGGAAACAACACTTTGTAAAATTCCAATGGTACCTTTCTTTCACATCCTCTACACATGTTGATTTCATCTTCTGTTATGTTTGAATCTATACATGCATCTTCTATTTGATTTGGAATTTGTTCAGTAACCCATTCTAGAGTGCAATCTTTTCCCCATTCCCCAAGCAGATCACTGGGAAGTGGAGTGTTCCTTGGGTTGGATCTCTTAAACTGTCTCCTTTCTTCTAACACTTCTTCATTATTTTTATCATACAAATCAATCCATTTGTTCATAAATCCCATGTGGTACATAAAGAACTTGTTGAGTATTGGACTTTCGTCTACACCTATTACATGTCAACATGTTTATTTCAAACTCCAAATGTTATTCAGTTAATTTGACAAATAAATTACAAACAAAATTAATGATTGAAAGGAAAACAATCACATTAATGATCACAAATTTACTCACTAATTTCTACTTGAACACCATTAGATTGTGGCTTTTCTCCATCAATAATATATGATGCTCGTTCTTCATCCCAGAAGCATGGCCCATGTTCAAAATCCTTACCAAGGAATTCACATAGGAAGAAAAATGATTCATTCAATACATACCCTTCATCCATACAACCCTATAGATGTGCCTTTTGTCGGATAAATTTTTTTAGAGTTTTCATATAACTCTCAAAGAAAAACATCCACCTTGTTGATACGACACCCACCAATTCAATGTCATCGACTAGGTGTATAAGTAAATGGACTTGTAGGTCCATGAAACTTGTAGGGAGGTCCTTCTCAAATACACATACAATTTATGCAATTTCCTTCTTCCATTTCGGTACTTCACATTCATGGATATCCTTGGAGGTTACCCACCTATTATAAGAATATTAAATTAGTATGAACCTTTAGTGAAAAATTAAAATGGAATATAATATCTCTATGTCTCTCACATATGAACATTTCATACCACATACCTTGTAAATGTTGACAATCGAGTTATGGCATTCCTTAAGTCAACGGTAAGAAATGAATCCCGCCTAATTGACAATGGCATGATATGCTATCCAACACATTCATCATAGGTCATTAGTAATTTTTCACACAACAAAATATCAAAATATATGTAGTACTAAATCAATGTTACCAATAAAACTTAAATGATGATATATAACACCTTCAAAAAATTATGAAAATCACGTGTTTTAAATCCTATGATATGTCCATCAACTATAAAAGCTTTATCCAATGATGACCCATAGCTAGTAGGTGTCCTTATTGAATGGATGACATTTTTTAGTTGGTCTAGCTCTTTTTTTTTTCAAAATCCATGGAGCTTTTGCATATGTTTCATTTTCCATGTTTGGACACAAATGTCTTCTATCAAATTTGGTATGCGAAAGAGAAATATCTCTCCTCGAAGACAAGGTGTCCTTCTCTTTGCTTGATATATGTCGAAATATAGAATCTGGGACATTTTTGAAGATATTCATAGGATCTAATAGGTGAGATATTAATAGATCCTTCCAGTAAGGGAGCTCATAAAATATGGATTTCCTTTTCATTCCTTCTGGCATATTAACTACAACTTGTTCTGATTCTTCAATTGAATCACCCCGATCAAAAAAATCCTCCCAACCTTTCAATTCATCATCTTCATACTTCTTAATCCAATCACTTGGACCCATAATCATGGGAGGGCCTCTATTTTCAACTTTTCTGTCAAATTGAATCTTTAGACGATTTCTAAACTTATGATCTGTTGGTAGAAAAACCCTATTGTTTGCGTAAATAAATTTATGCATATCTTTAGAATACCTCCCTTGAAATTGATCTCCACATCTTGGACATGCAAATATCCCCCTTGTTTGAAGCCCTGCAATTCAATAAGTAATGTTAATAGCATTATAATAATGACATAAAAGTAAGTATGAAAGTAAATTATGAGTGTGAATACATAAATATTTTATCTTACCAGAACAGACACCAAGTCCTGGGAAATCATGAATAGTCCAACATAGTACACCATACAACATGAAGGACCTATTTGATGGAGGACGTGCTATGTCATACATTCTTATGCCTTTCCATAGTATTTTCATCTCATCAATAAAAGGTGCAATATAAACATCCATATTTTTAACTTGTTGTTTTCCTGGAACAATGAGAGTCAGCATAAGGTGTTGCTTTATAACACTCATCCATGGGGGAATATTGTATACTATCAATCCAACTGGCCAAACACTATAATTTGAGCTAAGTAAAGATAATGGGCACACTCCGTCAATTGCAAGCCCAAACCTAATACTACATGGTTCATCTTTGAATTTACTTGGCCATTTTTCCTCTATGTGTTTCATTGATTTGGAGTTAGTCAGAATTCACATGAATCCATCTTTACTCCTGTGCTTTGCATGCCAGTCCATCAATTTTGCAAGTGACTTGCGACGAAACATTCGTTGAAGTCTAGGTATAATTGGCATGTGACATAAAACCTTTTTTGGAACCGTAGGACCTTGTACACATGTACAATATCTGTTCTCTTTGCATACATGACATTCTACCTTGTTTTGATATTCACCTCTGTATAAAATGCAATAATTTTTACATGAAAGAATTTGTTTATATTCAATCCCCAACTCATCCAACAACTGGCGTGCTTCTCTGGAAGTTGATGACAACACATTCTCTTCAGGGAACATTTTACTTTTTAGTGCCCTGTAAGATTTCCAGATATTAAATCAATTAAATGTTTGACTTATGATGAACATGTTTGATATGTCAATCTACACTACTACTGTTTATATACAATATATGTTTTATAACATCCCATTAAAGAAATATAAACGTAGTTGATGAATCTTTACAAATTACGTACACCAATTGACAATGCAAAGTAAGAAATACATTTCAACTCACTTTAGTAGGGTAGTGAATCCTTTGTTTGACCAACCAAATAGTGATTTTATTTCTAATAATATCAATGTGCATGCAAGTTTTTAGGTTCTACTTGCACCCAATCTAAACACGGGTGTCTTCGCAGCTTGCTTGATTGAGTCTTCCAGGTTGTTATCATCAAGATTACGTTGGTTGTAATTACCCCTACTATAATAATTACTATCAACCATATGATCATTATCATCATGATTGTTTCCATCCCTAAATAAACCTATAAGAATTTCATTCAATCCTTCTTTATGCACTGCATTTTCACTATCATCATCATCATTAAAGCTATGTGGCATGTCATCATTGTATGTTAATCTCATAAGCTCTTCAAACTTATCAACTGGTAGTATTCTCTTCAATGTTTCTCTTTTCGCCCTGGTATGGTTTAAAAGATGGTTTGGATCATCCCGTTCAAATCTCAATAACCTAGTTTGATCTTGGGTATTAGTAGGTGGATCATCAATGTATTCTACCTATCAACATACACAAGAGTTATTTAATGTTTGGAAAGAATTGGATAAATCATAATTGTGTCAATTTCAAAGTAACATAATCAAATATATTGTATTAACCAATAGGAATATAGAATGTATGAACATATATACATCAATTGAATAGCAGAATATTATTTTATATACTACTTGTTTTATACAATAATTTAAAATAAAACACAATTTTGACAACATAGTGTATAAAATGTCAATCCACACTCATTGATTATTCTTTGGTTTTCTACCCTTACGAACATCCTTAGGGAGACCCAGTTCTTCCCTTTTCTTTCGTGCAGGAGTGTGTTTTAAGAAGGGGTAATTAATAAATAACTCATCCCCAATGGTAAGGTCCATAATGCCCTCAACCATTATCAATCTATCAACCTCTCTTTCCATATCTCCATCTTTATCATTTATAACTTCAACAAATTGACAATTTGGTCTTACATTAGGGTCCCTTCCCTTACTGCTATTTATAAAACCTAAAATATTTTTGTGTGTGTATGCACGCCCATCTATATACATAAGATGATCTCTATTAATTTCTTTTCCACTTTCCAATTGGAGACAATGTGTATACATATTTGAATTTATACCATATGCTGACATGCTAGGCTTATATTCTACTAGCCTTTTCCATTCACCATTGTAATATGATGGACCATAATATGGCATTAATCTCCTAGTGGTTTGTTGTGAATTTTTTCTATTTTTAGATCCCACATGGACATTTTGGACAATAAAGAGGCCCATATTTTCTCCATGAATATTGGAGGGTCATATCATGTGGTTGTATCCCCAAAATTGAAACACCTCATACACTTTAGGTAGTTGTTTATCACTGGGCCAAGAATAATATAATCGATGATCAAATGTCTCTTTGTAAATTGATCTCAAACTCAGGGGCAAGTCATCATATCCATCACATTCATTATCATAGGGTATGTAGTGAACCTTCCCCTTGTCTTTAAGCAAATTATGCATCTTTAAAGCAGTTCTTGTTTTGTTACTTGTTTTCATCAAATCCTCCTCTTCAGATCTGGTATATGTGCACATATTTTTGTTAGATGTATCATCGCCCTCTATGCTAGAAGTCGTTGATCTAGGAAACTTTCAACCAAGAACTTTATCCTGCAAGTATTCATTAAGAAAAAAAATTGATTATTTAAATAATATAAAACAATGTTTAAAAGAATTATACATATTATTTATATCAAATTGGAAAATTCCTTACCACAATTCCCATTGGATTTTAATCGATTGTAGGAGGAATACTACCCACTGGAAGCTCATCATCTATGTCATGTCTTTGTACAATCACTCGTTTGAATTGTTTCTTTCCATGACATATAGAACATCCACAAACAACAATTTTCTCAAAGTATTCATGCCATGTACTATATTCCAGACCAACCTCTTGTTCAGTGCAATCATTTGTTGTGTTTGTAGGATCCATTGTCATATCCTCTTCCACCCACTGTCCTCTACGTGATTTAATAGTTTTAGGTCCATGTCCACATACATATCTTTTTCTTTTACTAGTTGAATGCTCAAGCTTTACATTTTCTCCAATCTCCATCTAAAATAATCAACAACATGCATTAATTTCTGACAAGATTGGATAATAGACTATAAAATTTAATAATTTCATGAAAAAACATGGACGTTTCACAAAATTCCATCAGATTAATTTTTCCTAAGTTAAGTAAAAATTAGAGTACCTGATGTCCCGTGTCATCCATTGTGTCCTCATTTGATATGACATGATCTATTTCCATGGCCTCATCTGGCTCCTGTAGTACACAACATAGTCAATAATGTTTAGTACACCAATTATATTATTTCAACGAATTTGCTATGCAACAAAAAACCTCACCTTAGTCACATTTTTGACATATTGATATCATGTTTTGGAGTTGAATTTTTGTTTTTTTACAACCCTAGGTATTTACATCGAGCCAAAATTTCAACAAGAAAAGTATCCAACATCCCTATCCCACATGGCCATCCTAATTTTCAAACTTTTCCCTTGATCGTAGAATCACATTTAATCACCATTATTGTGCATTTTCCACTAATAATTTTGAGCTCAAAGGCCATATGGAAAAAAAGACTTTATCTCTTCTATGTTGTATCATTTGTGAATTCATAAAGACTTTCCTCCTTTGGTTGAAGTTGCCTTTTATTCTTACCTTTATTGTATCTGTAGATTTCGTTGTGATATTCTCTTCCGCCCACTTTCCTCTCTGTGATTTAGTAGGTATACGTCGTCCATGTCCTCTTTCCATGGTCTCCTTTGGATCCTAATACACAACAATGAAAATAATTTTTAGCACACCAATCAAATCCATTATCATCTAATAAGTTAGGGAAAATAGGGCTAGAAGTCAAAATTAGCTTGGGACCAAACACCAATACCATACCAATACCAACACCAATACCAATACCAATACCATACCATTGCATACCAATACCAATACCATTGCATGGAAATGGTATGCATATTGTTAGGGTCCTATAAATTATAGGAAGTCTGATTATTCGGTTTCTATCTATTGTTCCTCACATGAAATCTCCCAGATTTGCATGTTTTCCTCGGATGAATTTGTCCCTATTAGTGTCTACCAGTCCTTCCAGTCACCAGTGATCAAATATGTTCTTACAAATTTTTTGATAGGGTCATTAGGTCAAATTTTTATATTTTGCAAATAAAATTTGACATGTCTTATTGATTGTCAAATGAGTCTTGAGTCATGTCCTAAGTGTCTAGGTCATTACTACGCCCTCCACTCATCCAAGGTAAAATAAACATACAACAGAGTTGTCATTCTTCATCCAACAGGTTTCAAGAACTCTCAACAAGTAATTCAAATATTCATCACCCTTCTCATGACCATTTTCCTTCTCAAAATGATGAAGTTCCTCTCCTAGGGTTCTATGCTGCGTTTTTGGGTTATCTTAGTGTTTGCATCATTTCAGTGAGAAAAACCTAGTTTTCCTATTTCAACACCCTCATTCATACTTCATACACCTCCCCCAAACTTTTCCCACACTCACTTCCCTCTTTCCCATCATTTTCCCCATGAACCCTAGACAATGCTGCATTTTTGCCAAATTTTGGGTTGGGACTGTGTTTTATCCTTTTTCCCCACTTTCCCTCACTCATTTCAAGTGGTTCCACCACCCAAGTTTCTATAACATTACCCCCTACCCTCCTAAATTTTCTCAATAATTTAGGAAACCCATAAACCATCATTCCACTTCATTTTCCAAAAATCTTTGAAGGCACATTTTCCAGAAATGGCCTTTTTAGTCACTTGTTTGTAGAGCATATTGTGACCCATCAGAGATTGATATTGAGAAAATGGAGGATTTTTTTGTTCATAAGAGGACAAAGTACAATAAACTATCTCATGTTTTACATAGGTGTTACAGGGTGAGAGATACATTCACATCTTCACAGCTTATTTTTCTGATCGTGCAAAGTCCTGTTTTAGACATCGTTTTGCAGAGAATATTGTGACAAAATGGGAAATGTTTTTTGAAATATGGAGGAGGTTTGTGTTAAAAACATACCAAAGAACACAAAACTCTATAGTTTTGTAAAATTTATTATGGTTAAATATATATCATCTCTTCTTTGACCCCTAGTTTTCAGAGAAAGTTTTGCAAGTGTGGGCAAACCTTGCTTCCTCAAACCTTTGAGGAAAATCCCACATCATTATTACACTCAGATTTGATTTCAAAATCAATGTGTCCTTATTATTCAAACCCTAAAATACATATTTTCCATCAATAGCATATGGCTATGGTACTATCCTTCAACAACTTTCATGGAGAGTGAAAAGAAAGTGCATAACGGAGGACATCATTGAAGGTTTGAGCCATCCAACCTGAGAGAAATCAATGCTTCTCCAATTTCCAAAGATGTTTTAGAAATTATTGTTTTATGAAGTTTTGTGAGAAGATCCAAGAGGTTGGTTTTCATGTTCCTTTGACAATCCTTTTTGCCCACAATTTTAACACAGACAAGGTTGTCATAGCAGGTATAGAGTTCAGTGTTTCAACAGACATTATTTCTTCAGCCATATGTATCCCATATCATGGTGAAACTTGGTTCAAGGGCATGGAATTAGACCTTGATGACTATAAATTGTTCCTAAAACCAAATGTCAGAGATTCTCCTAAGCATGTTTTTTCTTTCAGATCCAGATTATAATGGGTCTGATACAAACATGGGAGATGATGATGATGAGTCAGATGAAGAAGACACTGTGAATGATGATGATGATGACCACAATGATGATGATCAATATAATGATGATGACCTAGTTGTTGGTAGTAGATAGTGACATTGATCATATAGAGTCCATCATTGATCATTGTTGTATATCGTTATGATGACTATTTTCATGTTTATTATCATATGTATTGCTTTGTCCTGCAATACCATATTATTGAGTTTTATCATTTTGACTTCTATCATTTGGACATATATCATCTTAACTTATGTCGATTGTTGGCCATGTATCATTTTGACATGTTATTGATCTATTGTCATATTTGACTTTCACTTGTTGTAGTTATATATGATGATGATCTTATCAGTATTAAAGATATAAGTTGTTTGACATAATACTTATCTAATATTGATGTATTTGACTAGTTTTAATTATAGATGATGATCATGTTATAATCATTATCTTGTTATTTTATATATACTATATGTTGTAGATTTTATTTAGAAGGAGATTTAATAAGTATAATGATGTTGTTAGTTTGTATGGATGTCCAGTTCCCTAAAAATTCTTTATAAAAGCTATCTTCAAATGCAATATGACTTACTCTATAATAATATAAGTTTTTTAAGATGCATGATATATTTGACTAATTAAATTGAAATAAAATAAGTTAAATTAATGAATGGAAGATAAAAAGGACACAACATGGGTTGTTAAAATGGAAGCAAAATGTGGCTCTAAAATGGAAGTAAAACTCAACATTAAATTTGAAGCCATACTTGGAGCTATTTCTGGATCTAAGTAGGAAGCTAAATTGGTTGTTTAACAAGAAGCAAAATTGGATGCTAATTAAGAAGAAAATCCCAACACTAAAAGGGATCAAACCCTGGAACTAAAAAAGAAGCAAAACCAGACGCTAAAAAGGAAGAAAACATTGGAACTAAAAGGAAGCAAACCATGGAGCTAACAAGGAAGCAATTATGGAAGAAAAAAAGGATGCAATATTGGAAGCACATCTTGGCATTAATTTGGAAGCTAAAATAGAAGCTATTTTCGACGCTACACTAGAAGCAAAACATGAAGTATGATTGGGAGATAAAATAGGAGCTAAACCAGGCACTAAACTAGGAGCTAAACTAGGCGCTAAATCATGAGTTAAACTAGGAGTTAAACAAATAGCTAAAATAGGAGCTAAACTAGGTGCTAAACCAAGAGCTAAACCAAAAGATAACCTAGAAGCTAAACCAGGAGCTAAACTAGGGGCTAAACTAGGAGCTAAATTAGACACCACATGTGAAGCTAAAGTAGGAGCTAAAGTAGGAGATAAACCAGGAGTTAAACTAGGATCTAAGCTTGGGAGCTAAACTAGGCGCTAAACCAAGAGCTAAACTAGGAGCTAAATTAGGCGCCACACCTGGAGCTAAACTAGGAGCTACACCAGGAGTTGAACCAGACACTATTTTGGGTGTTATTTAGGGAGCTATATCACATTTTAGGTGCTAAACTAGGTGTAAAATCAGGCGATAAGTTAGGCGCTAAACTATAAGCAAAACTAGGCATTAAAAAGGAGAAAAACTAGGTGCTAAAAAGGGAGCAAAACCTGGTGCTAAAGAGGGAGCTAAATTGGGCGTTAAACTAGGTGCTAAATTCGGTGCCCAAGTGAACACGCCATTTAGGGTCGGGTTTTTCACCCTCTCATCAACCCAATTCATGCCCTCAAATGCACTAAAATATGGCGCTAAGCTAGGCACTACTGGCCTGTTTTGTTGTAGTGATCCTCAAGGTGTGGACAATGGCAGCAAGCTCCAAGTCATGTGTGGCATATTTCCTCTCATGATCCTTAAGCTTTCTGGACTCGTAACCAATGAAATGTCCATTTTGCATGAGGACTCCCCCAATTCCTTCCTTACGTGCATCTGTACATACCACAAAACGTTCATTTGGGTCAACAATATTTAACACAGGTGCACTAGTAAGTGATTCCTTCAACATATTAAAATTATCTTCACACTTAGGTGTCCATTCAAATTTAGTTCCCTTTTTTTGCCAAGAAGTGATGGGATGAGAAATCTTAGAGAACCCTACTATGAACCTTCTGCAGTAACCAACTAATCCCATAAAAGATCTAACTTCTAACACATTTCTGGGTGTTTTCCATCCTCTAATGGATTCAATCTTCTCTGGATCTACTGATATGCCCCACTCTGAAATAATGTGTCCCAAGTAATGGATCTACTTTTGATAAAAATAACACTTACTCAACTTGGCATACAACTGATGTTCTCTCAGCACTTGCAATACCAGTCTTAAGTGATGTTCATTCTCCTCTTCAGACTTAGAATAGATAAGTATGTCATCCAAGAACACTATGACAAACTTATCCAAGTAATTTTTGAATATGCCATTCATTAAGCACATAAAGACAATCGGTGCATTGGTCAGTCCAAATGGCACCACTACAAATTCATAATGCCCATACCTGGTCCTAAAGGGTGTCTTATGAATGCCTTCTTCCGTGATTCTTACCTGATGGTATCCTGACCTTAGGTCAATCTTTGAAAATATCGTTTCTCCTCTTAGTTGATCAAAGAGGTCATCAATTCTAGGTACGGGATACTTGTTCCTTATATTATAATTATTCAGTTGTCAAAATTCAATACACAACCTCAAGGTTCCATCCTTCTTTTTGACAAAAAGTACTAGTGCTCACCAAGGTGAAACACTTGGATGTATGTACCCTTTCTTAAACAATTCCTCCAACTTAATTTGTAATTATTTTAACTCTAGTGTGCTCATTCTGTAAGGTGTTTTTGACACCAGGGTATCTCCTGGCACTAAATCAATTGGGAAATCTATCTCCCTTCTTGGTTGCAACCCTAGTATTTCTTGGAATACATCCTCAAATTCCTGTAGTACCGATAAATCTTCAAGGCTTGGCCCCTTTGTATTTTATGGCTCTTCCACAATTGACATCCTTTTCTAAAACATCTCTTCAGCTGTAAGGCTGAAATCTCCCTTATAGAGATGGGTCTTGGAACTCCTTTCACAATGCTATGTTTTCCATCTCCATCAAGACATGTAAATGTATTTCTATGAAAATCTAGGACAACATGATGCTTGTCTAGCCAATCCATTCCAATTAGAATATCATAATACCCCAATAGTATGATATTTAGATCAACATTTGTATTCACACAATTAAGACTTATGGAGCATCCTCTGACCATATCATGGATTCTCCTTTAGGTTCCAATGGCTAGCTGAACCAAACTTTATTTTTGAAGCTTACTTTTCTCCAAATGTAATCTATCCACTATTTTAGGATCAATGTAGCAATGACTTGCTCTTGAATCAATCAAAATAGAAACATGATGATTTATGATCTTACCTTCCACCTCGATCATATTGGACTGGTACTTTTCTTGTTGATCATCTAAAGATGCATAGTTTCTTCCCATATCTTTGACTGTTGTAGCCTCTTGGATGTTGTGCACAGTCTTCACTCTATCCTTTATGTGTGGGAAATCCTTGTCTAAGTGATCTTCTTTGCATCCCCAACATTGGATAAGTGGTCTTCCTATTTTTCCCAAGGAGTCTTCTTTCTTGGATTCACCCTTAGCATACTGATCTTGATGATTTCTATTAGGCTCATTCCTAATGAAGGGAGGTTTAAGTCCTTTCCTCCTCTGATCAAAATTCTCCTTCTTCTTATCCTTCAAAGATTTTTGCAGGGATTCTCTTCCTTGTCCTTACTCATACAAGTATTTACCCTTCCCAATGGCCTCAGTCAAGGTCTTGGGTTCATCATACCTAATATTTAATTTATAAAAGGCTGGAAATCCGCTCAAAAAAATTTGAATCTTTACCTTTTCATCATTTATAATCCCAACATATTTTAACAATCCAAAGAATTTCTTCTCATATTCTACCATAGTCATGCTTCGCAGCCTGAGTTCAAAGAACTCCTGCATTTTCTTGTCATATAAATGCTCTGAGAGGTACTCCTTTGGGAAGTACTTCTTGAACTACTTCCAAGTGATCATGTTCTCATTAATATGTTCAACTTGCTTCAGTTGATCCCACCACATTGCATCTTTCCCATGTAAATGGTAGGTGGCAATCCTATATTCTAGGTTTGATGAATAGTTATGTAATTGAAAATACCTCCTGATTCCAAGAAACCATGCTTTGACATCATCTTCCCTTTATTTTTCACCATCAAAGGAGGGTGGATTAAGATTCCTCGTCTCTCCTTGCAAACTATCCACTTCATGTCTCCTTCTCTGGTGCCTAACAGGAGACACCTTTGGACTGCTCATGGAATCTTCCGATGCATAAAAATTTCTTTCTGAGTAAGGAGGTGAGTGGTTCCTATGAGTTATATTGTCACTTCTCAAATAACCAACTCTTCCACGTTCCTCTCTTCTTTCACAAAACCTGTCTTTTTCCTCATGTTTTGAGTTTGATCCCTTCATTGTTTTCCTCTGTGACTGATTTAATCTCTGAAACAATCGATCATTTATCTGAATTTTATCTCTCATGAGTCTCTCATTGTTGTATTTGTATCTCTACACTTCTATTTTTAGGCTTCTTACAGTTTCTATTAATGTTTCCTGCTCTCCTCTTCCCTTGCGTCCATTGGAATCTGTCTCTTCATTACCAACTCTAGTATTCTAGCCTTCGGCCTCCTTATCATGGCTAGAGGATCCCTTGCCTTATTCCATTTCTTCAATACACATTCTAATCTGATATGTCTAAACCCCTTAATTCTACAAAATGTGCAAGCGACCATTTTGTTATAATTATGCATATGATGAATATTTTTTTTCCAAACCAGGTTACAGGTCCTTTTTCTTCTCAATTCATGAAGAACATATATGTATCAATATGTGTCATATAACACTTCCATGTTATCCTGTAGCAGATACATAATTTAATTCTGCATGCGTACTCCCTTCAAACCAGTTCCCTAGGTGACCACGGCTCAAAACCATGACCAAATCCTTTGTGATGCTTCTAAAATTAAGAACCTTCACTCAGGACTAGATCAATGGTCATCATCCTCATTCATCATCAACGATTGAGATCTACTTTCGGATTTTGTGCTTCGAAAGTCTCAACTTTCGACCTTCTCTTTCCCATGGAGTAATCTATACCCGAATTTCTAGATCAGGCACCACATGTCCACCTCAAATCAATGGTTGTAGTTCACTTCAGGACTTCGGCCTTCGGAAGTCTCAACTTCCCCTGCTTTCTTCCTCCTGTAATGCTTTTACTTGAACTTCATGATCTATCGATGTGTGTCCTCCCATAGATCGACGACTATGAATCACTTCGGCTCTTCGGGCTTCAGGAGTTTCAAACTCTCTATCGTCACGTTTTCCCAGAGTTCTTTCACCCGAAGTCGATGATCTGTTGATGCATTTATTCTCATAGATCAATGGTCGATATGTTCTCTAGCCTTCGGGAGTTCTCTACCCAATGCAAATTTTCTCATATTTTTCCTCCAAAGTTCCCATTCTTCGGACTGCACAATCTATCGCCACGTGGTGAAATACTGGAAGTAGACATGTGGCCCAATCAGGAGGGTGACATGTGTCACGTTCTAACTGACATTTCAATCCTCCACAGGTTCAAAACTCATTGACACATGTCACACATCCCATGTGTCCATGTCATCTTAGGTGACGTTCGTGAGTAATGTCACTTCAAAAATTTCGGGCTTCGAAATATTTTACGCTTGCATTACAGGGTCCACATCACCTCCAGGTGACATCATCATGCCCCACCACTTTGTCTCTTCAGACTTCAGGACTTTGTGCTTTATAATTTTTCACACTAAAACACTTGCAATTCTTCCGAACTCTAAATTCCCAAACTGACCAATTTGCCAACATGTGTCTCCCTTATCGAGCGGTCCTTATTAACTCTGAACTTTGGGAGATACTGCTGCAAATATCAAAAGTTATTTTTTATTTGATATCAATGGTCCTCAATTACTTTGATACTTTGGGTAGTTCTTTCCCTAGTACTTTTCTCTGCAAAACCTTATGGAGTACTAAGTATCCGAAGTGAGAGATATGGCGCCACATATCCTCATTGATGAACGATCCAGATGAACTCCGGGCTTCAGGCCTTCGAGAGTTTGCAACCCACCTGCTCTGTTTTCCTCCAAAGTGTGCTTCCTCCAGCATTAGTCTCCTATCGCCATGCATCCACTGGCTCAGGGTTTCGATGTTTGAGCACTAACATGTCACATCACTTAATGCCTTTCAATTTGTGAGGGAGTGCATCGATGGTTTGGAGTAACCTGCCTTTCGCCCCACAATTCTTCTGATGCTGACACATAACCCCTCAATGAAATCATGGTTTGGATTGTGGGACGACCTTGGGGAATTAAGCCCCATGCAGCTTGGGTCCCCACAATGCCTCCTGGCCATCGATATCTCTCCAATGAGATATGACAGTTGTGACTTAACCTTTTCTTCACTTTCATCAGACGACTCTTTTTCACCTACCCTCCGATCCAACTATCTTGAATCTCTCTTGATCCCATAGTGGTGATCGCTCCTGAATTCGAAGGGGATGACCACAATCCTTTGAACCCTTACAAAGGATCTCTCACGTTCGAACTCCTGCATATATTTTGCAATGCCATTCCTCCTGATCTTTTCAACTTCATGGTTAGAATTCGATCTCAACCATGAGACTCTGACCAATAGACTCAGCCCATATTGGCCCATTGTTTCAACCAGAAGATCTGATACCAATATATAACACACCCTGATCACCCACAGGCCGAGGTACGCCACCTTCAATCCCACCCTTGGACTTCTTTATCTTACCTATTTATTTTTAAATTAATAAGGACACTAAAAGAAAATATCTAACGACATGCAAACCAATAACCATCAAGCATGCATATTCTAAAGATTCAATTAAATGATAAATAAATACACAATGGAATACATTCATATACAGATAATTAATACCATAACATAGAGCACTTATCTTTATAAAATATGACACCAACTGGATGCAAACTAAGGACGTTCCACCCAACCGTAGACACTACTGTTCCAAATATCAATAGCAGTGTCACCCTCGAGACAAGGCTATGAATCCACAAGGATGGTTCCAAAGTATTACTTGGATTCCAAAACCAGTCAACACTCAAGCTCTCACAGGATTTCCCAACACTCTCAATAGTCCAAGTACCCAACTCTCTTCCACCCAGCCTGCACCACCCAAGAGAATGGACCTCCACTCTTCTCTGCCATGCAGTGCCTCAGGCAGTCCTTCTCATTCTAGGACTCCAACGCAACTGGTCTAGAATCTCAATTCAGGAACTCTTAGGACTCACAGCTATGAACAAAGATGCACACAGGAAAACGCATCTCAGACATGCAGGCCTCAATTCATGGTTGGATTTACACTAACGACCTTTACAACCAATGATACCATGGTTTCTCTTCAGCAGTTCATTTCCCTTTCTCAATCTAAGATGCGGATGAGGATGGATCAATGAGTGATAGGTGAGGATGGGATGGAATAACGAGTGAGTAAGTGAATGAACTCATAAACGAATGAAGGAGTGAACGCAAAATTGACCAACCCCCCCAACAGTCCAGGGGTGGGTTTAAGTATTTTGTGGGGAATCAAAAACCTCCTGGTCTCCCCCAAGAAGCTCACGTAACTGAACCACTCCCTTAGACAAAAAGGGTAATTAAAATAGGAAATAAACATTCATCCCTTCAATCCCCCTCTCTTGTAGAATCATATCCCCCTATAACTCTAGTCCTTGTCTATCTATTAGCCAATGATGTATTTATTATTAATAATGATAAAAAAATTACATTTCTTGGGCACACTGGACTTTTAATAATTGTTTAGGCACTTTGGTTTCTCAACATTGTAACAATACATTATTTAAAATGGGGGTTCAAAGCCCGGGGTGTTACACAATGATAGATGTAGTGATAGTGGCAGTGGTCGTGATTGTGGTAGTGACAATTTGGTCTACACTTATATTTCAAGGCGACAGGATGGGGCAAGGAAAGGGGGTTGTAGCCTCCTTTCATTTGGTGTTGGAGAATAGAGGGAGTTGGAGCTTCCTTCAGGTTGGAGCCCGAGAATCAGGGGTTTGTAGCCTCCTTCTGGTTGGAGCTAAAGAATTTAGAGAGTTGTATATTCCCTAAGGTTGGAGCCTATAAATAGGGGGTCATATTCTTCTTCTAGTTGTAGCTGKAGAATTGGGAAATTGGTGCTTTCAATGAATGTATTCTTGACAATATATAAGAAATCATTATGTGGTTTTCTCCCATTTGGGTTTCCACATAAATTTTGGTGTACTATGTATTGATGTGATGTTTCTTATGTTTATATGCTCATGATATATTTATTGCCATAATATATGATACATTGATGATATATTGCTGATAAAGTTGAAGTTTATATATTATGGATAAAAGTGGAAAAAATTATCATACTGATTCACCCTCGCTCTCAGTATTCCAACAATTGGAATCATAGAAGGTTCCTTCAAGAAACAATTTAACCATTGGAAGGAAGATAATGGAGTACACTATGTTTGGGGTACCACAATTTTATGGTCATAATGGTGAGAGATATGAAATGTGGAGTATCATGATGAAAACATTTTACAGTAACATGGATATGATGTTTGGAAATCCATTGTTACATGATACACCACTACAAAGAAACCAAAGACTACAACTAAGAAGGAATTGAAAAGAAACAACAAAATAGAAATGGATTTCATCTAGGAAGGATTACCTGATCCAGTAAGAGAGAAAGTCGAAAAATGTTCATCAAGTAAAGAAATTTGGGATAAGCTACATAATCTCTCCTTTGAGGAGTCTCCCATCACAAATACAGAGAATGCTAAAGAATATGCAAGAATATAACAAGAATAGATATGCTCATCATGTCAGACATATTCAAAAGAAGAAGATTGTGAAGAAGGCATATTAGATCTTGAAGTAGAATTAATCAGTGCTTCAGACGAACTGATGAAATAAAGGAATAAAAACAAGCCTCTTGAAGAAAAATTAGTCAAGAAGAATTCTCAAGAAAGTTCCAAAGAATTCCAACAAATGATTACAAACCTAAAAGTCCAATTAGAAGAAGCCAAAAGGATTGAAGAAACGTATAAAAGTAAGATGGAAGAGAAGCAATGTTTGGAAGCCAAAATAGTAGCACAAATAAAGGAAGCAGAGAAGAGAGAGAATATTTTGAAAGATCATCTCAAGGAAATATATGATGATTTAAACAAGCTTGAAAAAGAATTCAGTTAATGAGAAAGAATACTTGAAGAAGAAATCATCTCCTTCAAGATCCAAATTGAAGAAGAAAAGAGAACATAATAAGTCATGAAGATTCAGATGATGAARAAAGAAGAAGAGGTTGAGAATGGTGAAGAAGAATTTGTCACATTGAGAKTTAAAATCGTCAAGCTCAAYAATAAAGTTGAAKAAATAGAAACATGCACATCATTAGTAAATAAAGTTGAAGAGAAGCAATCCAAGTTTCTAGAAAGGAAGAATGAAGAAAAGGGTAAGAGTTATGCAGAAGTACTCAAAGAAAAGAATAATGGTCAACAAGAATCAAAGAAAAATKAGTATAATAGAGATACATCTTCAAGAAGACCTTCCACATTCAAGCAGCAAAGAAGCTTCAATCATGATGAAGGAATCAATAGAATAAAAAATCATGATCAACCAAGGAAAGAATTAAGAAGGACTACACCAAAAAGAATATCATTAACTCCCAGGTATTTAAATTTCTTTTACGATCATTGTTTTATTTGTACTAACTTTGGACATAAAGTTGTAGATAGCATAGCTTATGGAAGAAATGGTCAAGAAATAAATTCATACGTGACTCCATATAATATTTAATGTTACTAATTCCATAAATATGGACATATAGTTCATGATTGTAGAAGCATGATGGATACTTCTATGAAAGAGGAAATTGATATCAGATATAAGAATGTTTGGAAAAGGAAAAAAGAACATACAAAGGAAGAACATATGAATGAAGGACACCCATAAGTGTTACTCTCAGGATTGGAAATAGTACGAGATCGGGACAAATCTATAGGAAAAAAGGAAGATGTCATATACAAGAAGATTTGGAGAAGAAATGAAAAACAAGAAAAATAGGTGAATGAAGACCAGGTCCCAGAGATAGCATAATTTGTGGTAGTGCAAGAAAGAAAAGAAGAGTAAGTGAATAAATAATAGGCACAATAAATTTCACTCTCAGGAATTGTAGTGTAAGATCATAATGAATGTAGATGAAAAAACGAAGAATTCAAAGTTCAGAGAGATGATGAGTCTACAGACGAAGATGAATATTACTCTGCATCAGGTGGGATTCCTCCATTGTTCTGATCCATGTGGCTTGGAGACTCCCAATAAATATGAATATTGAATAGGGGGAGTCTATGCAATAGCTACTATAGATCATAGAACCATCCATTGAGCAATTTTAAGTGTTTTCAGAGACAAATTCAAAGAAATCAGATAAAAAAAGTAAAAAATGACAGATTGATCGATTGAGAAGTAGTGTTCCCATGCATATATCATAGGAATATCATTGACACACCTTCCAGATAGGGTTATACTCATTACAAGTTCAATAATGTATTTCATATCAATGGACATATTTGATTCAGTTTGAGAAATATGTGACGATCAGTTACAAAAAAGAATCCTTCATGATAATACAGTGACAGATGGGTCAACATTGTGGACAATCGGGTAGCAAATTTATGGACACGTTATGACATATAGACATAAATTGATTTATGATATCATTGGTAGGTATAGATAGATATATTACATAGAATATTTACAATTGGAATCAGTGGAATCAATTGGTCACAAGAAGACAAGTAGTGAAAGACATAACATAGCAGGGAAAGAGAAACCTTCAACACAAGCTATATCATCAGTGAGACATTGTTGAACAATATGGTCATTGATGTCTAAACAATGAACATAACAGACCATGAATATTTGAAGTCAAAAAAATTTGAATTATTTTTATATATGTCAGAGAGTTACAAGAGGAAGCACCAATGGAAAATAAGAAACACTGGCAGAGAGGAAAGGAAACATACACAGGAATCCCCACATTAATCAACATGACATCTTGCAGAGAAGTCAAGGAAAGAAAAACGGTCAAATAAATAAATCAGGAAAGAAATATTAGAAGCATACAGATAGGGGGAGACATAATGACACGGGGAGTTATCCTTTTTTCCATGATGTAAAAGGGAGAGAAAGAGAAAGATCATAAGAGTAATATTCAAGGGCATGAATTCAAAAGGTATAATTTTAGGGAATCACTCTTTGTTACTAAAGATAAGAGGAAACTTGAATGCAACATGAGGATATACATGTGAATAGAAAGAAAAAAAGAATACATATAGGGAGAGGAGCCCCAAAGAGAGATACCCTTTTCCATTGATGTCAAATGGGGTGAGAGAGAAACATTGATGAGGAGAAATGGTCATAGAGGGAGAATGAATAATGGAGTACGAGTGTTTCCATCAATTCCAAAGGGGGAGACTGTTGGAAATTTGATTGTCATTGATGTAAACCCTTAAATAATTCGAGATAACCTAGAGTTATGGTTGAGATTTTTGGTAAGTTGATTGATGTCATCCCTAGAAGAAGTCTGGGAGACGAGTGACATTGACAAAGTATACAAGAAGACTTGAAGGTTTGGTTGTGGAACCCAAAGTTGTTTGAGTAATTTGAACATGAAGGAAAATGTAAATGCATGTAACATACTCATGGATGGATAGTTCTTGTCATGTCATTTCCAATGGTAGGTGGCACGCCATGTAGTTCCTCACGGTTGAGGAATTATGTCCTCATGAAGATTGGAAGCCTTGAAGAATGGTTAAGAAGCACTAAACATTTACAAAGTCATTAATTAAGGGAAAATTGGTTGTAACAATAAAGTACAGATTGAACCTAAAATTAATAAAAAAGGTAAAACAATTATGACCCTAAAATAAGGAAAACGAGTAAAATAATTATGACCCTAAAATTAGGAAAAAGGGTAAAACAATTATGACCCTAAAATTAGGAAAAAAGGAAAAACAATTATGACCCTAAAATTAGGAAAAGGGTAAAACAATTATTACCCTAAAATTAGGAAAAAAGGTAAAACACTTAAAGGGTAAAACCATTTCAACAAGAAATTAATTAAGGGTAAGTGGTTACAACAAGAAATTAATTAAGGGTAAAGTGGTTGAAAAACAGTTACATGGAAGAGTATAAATACACATCAAGAGTCTGCCATTCTTACACACAAGTTCATTGAATATCTATCTAGTGAACACTTGATCTATTGGAGAATATGAGTTAGTGGGGATGAGGTAAAGTAAAGGGGATGCTTGTTCCAAGTTTCAACAAGGTATGATGATGCAGTAAGGTTTATACGTGATTAAATGTACGCTTATATGCATGTTTTGAAGGTTATATCTTGGTGATGGTATGATACATGTTGAGGTATAGTTTGGTATTGTTATGGTGCATGGTTTATGGGATATATTTTGGTAATTGGTTTAGGAATATCATGAGTGATATGGAACATGTTTGAGGTACATGGTCTATGGATAACTAACATGTTGTTTGAGGTATAGGGTTGATGATATGGTGCATGGTTAGAGGCATTTGTTGGCGATCTTGCTACATGCTTTGGTACTTTGTTGAGGCACTTCATGGTACATGGTTTACAAGATGATTGATACATATAATGAGTGATATGGTATATGGTTGAGGAACATATCATGGTACATGTTGGTACATGGTTGATGGTATGGTACATGTTTTTATGCATGATATGGTACATGGTTGATACATGGAATGGTACATGTTTTGGTGCATGATTGATGAATGATTTGGTACATGGTACACATATTGATGTACATGGTTAATACATGGTATGGTACAGGTTTGACACATTGTATGGTACAGGGTCGGTACATGGTTGAGATACATATCTTGTGATGATATGTTGGTGATTTAGGTACATGCTTCGTAGAGGCATGTTTTGGTGATGTTTGAGCATACGATTAAGAGGTGTTCTTGGTGATAGAGGATTTGTTTTTGTATCAATGAAAGTGATAGGTTGGATACAATGATAGTTTTATAGGTTACAGGTTGATGTGATAGTGGTAATGACAGTTACAGTGGCAGTGATAGTGGAAGTGATTGTGGTAGTGAAAATTTGGTTTACACTTGTATTTCAGGGCGGCAGGATGGGGCAAGGAAAGGGGGTTGTATCCTCCTTCCAATTGGTTCCAGAGAACATAGAGAGTTGGAGCTTCCTTTAGGTTGGATCCCAAGAATCAGGGGGTTTTAGCCTCCTTCTGGTTGGAGCCAAATAATTTAGGGAGTTTTAGCTTCCTTTAGGTTAGATCTTGTAAATAGGGGGTAGTAACACACCCCGACAACCCATAGGTCGGGGTACATCACCTTCAATCCCACCCATGGACTTATTTCTCTTACCAATACCTTTTAAATTAATAAGGACACATAAAATAAAATATCTAACGACATGCACAACAATAACCAACCAACATGCATATTCTAAAGATTCAATCATACAATAAATAAATTCACAGTGGAATACATTCATATATAGATATTTAATACCATAACGAAGAGAAAACTTATATTTAAAAGAGATGAAACCAAATGGCTGCAGACCAAGGACATTCCACCCAACCATAGACACTACTGCTCCAAATATCAATAACAGTGTCACCCCCGAGCCAGGGCTATGAATTCACAAGGACAGTTCCAGAGTGTTACATGGTTTCCCGAACTAGTCAACACTCAATCTCTCATAGGATTTCACAACACTCACAAAAATCCCAGTACCGAGCTCTCTTCTACCCAACCGTCACCACCCAAGAGAATGGACCTCCACCCTTCTCTTCCACGCAGTCCCTCAAGTAGTCCTTCTCCTTCCAGGGGCTCCAACGCAACTAGTCCAGAATCTCAGTGATGGAACTCTCAGGACTCGCATATGTGAACAAGGCTAGACACATGCCAATGCATATCAGACATGCAGGCCTCAAGCCATGGTTGGATTACACCAATGACCTCTACAACCAACAATACCATGGCTTCTCTTCAAAATTTTGTTTCCCTTTCCCAAGCCAAGACATGGATGAGGATGGATCAATGAGTGATAGATAAGGACGGGATGAATGAATGAGTGAGAAAGTGAATGAACAAGAATAAGCGAATGAAAGAGAGAACGAGAAAAATGAGAGAATGGGTAATCAACCAATCCCCCAACGGACCGTGGGTGGGTTTAAGTTCTTCTTGGGGAATCAAGAACCTCTTGGACTTCCCCAAGAATATCACGTAACTGACCCACTCCCTTAGACAAAATGGGTAATTAAGAATAGGAAATAACATTTATCCCCTCAAGCCCCCTCTGCTATGGAATCATATCCCCCTATAACTCTAGTCCTTGTCTGTCTAGCAGACACTGATGTATTTATTATTAATAATGATAAAACATTAAATTTCTTGGGCACGGTGGCCTTTCTAATAATTGTTTGGGCACTCTGGCCTCTCATCATTATAACAATACATTAGTTAAAATGGGGGTTCAAAACCCTGGGTGTTACATCCCCTCCCCCTTATTTTGGCACTATCCTCATTGCATATACATAATAGAGATCAAAATCTCAAAATTTATTCAAAAAGCTATAGGTACTCTACCCGCATGGCATATTCATGCTCCCTGGTAGCATCAACAGGACCGTAGTAGATCCACCGAACTTTTACCATATCTATAACTTGATTCTGGAGCATTTTGACCTTTTTGTCCAATACCTGCATTGACTTAACCTGAAAGTCTCCCTCTGTCTCTACCTGAATCCGATGCCAATCAGTAACATGGTTAGGATCATGTACATATTTCTTTAGTAAAGAGACATGAAATACATTATGGACATTCATGGACGTAGGAAATGCAAGAATGTATGCAACTGGCCTATTCTGTCCAATATTTCAAATGGACCACAGAATCTAGCTGCCAACTTTGTACAACTACCCAATTTCAAAGAGATTTTCTTGGGATTCACTTTCAGAAGTACATGTTCCCCTACTTTAAATTCTGTAGTTGTCCTATTCTTATCTTCATAAACTTTCTGTCTATCCTGAGTTGCCTTTAGATTTTTCTTGATCTTAACCATCTGGTCTTCCATATCCTTGAGTAACTCTGGCCCAAGTACCACTCTATCTGCTTGGTTGTCCCATGTCACTAGAGTATTGCATTTCCTACCATACAAGGCTTTGAATGGTCTCATTATCAATGAATCTTGATACACATTATTCTATGAAAACTCCACCAAGTGCAAGTAATCTTCCCACTTAGAAGGCTTATCCATCACATACATTCTCAGCATGTCTTCAATTATTCAGTTGACCCTCTCTGTTTGTAGGTAAACTTGGTATMTTTGTCTGAGACAATTGTCCTAGGTATCCCATGCAACCAARCAATCTCTCTCATGTAATTTTTTGCAATATTATACATTGTATGTGTTGTCTTTACATGAAAAAAATGAGCARCCTTTGTTAATTTGTCAACCACCACCATGATTGACTCATTTTTCCTTCCTATCCTGGGTAATTTAGTTATGAAATGAATGCTTATGACTTCCCATTTCTTCTCKGGGATTGATAATGGCTGCAGCAAACCCACTGGGTGCTTATGCTCAACCTTCACCTTCTGACATTCCATACATCGAGAAATGTAATCAACAACATCCTTTTTCATTCYCGACCAAAAGAACTGGATTCTGACTACTGTAATTGTTTTCTGGTAACCGAGATGTCCAGCATAAGGAACATCATGCATTTCCTTCAATACCAAATTCCTCAGTTCTCTGAAACTAGGAACATAGTTTCTATTCTTATGCATAAGTAATMCATCTTCCTTTATCTCATACTCCTTTATTTTCTGATGTACATCTCCTTGTTGTAAGCTTTCCTTTACCTGTAGGTAATGMTGATTTGTAACAAGATCATCTAAAAAAWTTATCTTCAAGTCTGATTGATGCATATTGATAGCAGTAGCATGCATGAGATGCACTCTTCTACTAAGTGCGTCGRCAAATTTATTATCCTTTCCTTTGATATGCTTGATATCGAGTTCATATTCACTTAAAAATTCGAGCCATCTTGTTTTCCTAGAATTCAAGGTTGGTTGTTCAAAATGATACTTCAAGCCAATTTGGTCTTTTCTTAATTCAAATATCTTCCACATGAGGTAATGCCTCCACATCCTCAAGGCATTGACAATGGCAACAAGCTCCAAGTCATGTGTGGCATAGTTCCTCTAATTCTCCTTAAGCTTTTTGGACTCATAACCAATGCAATTTCCATTTTGCATGAGGACTCCCCCAAGTCCTTCCTTACATGCATCTGTACATACCACAAAACTTTCATTTGGGTCAAAAATCTTTAACACGGGTGCACTAGTAAGTAATTCCTTCAACAAATTAAAATTCTCTTTAGACTTAGGTGTCCATTCAAATTTAGTTCCCTTCTTTTTCAAAGAAGTGATGGGATGAGAAATCTTAGAGAACACTACTATGAAACTTCTGTAGTAACCAGATAATCTCATAAAAGATCTGACTTCTGCCACATTTATGGGTGTTGGTCATCCTCTAATGGATTCAATCTTCTTTGGATCTACTGTTATGCCCTGCATTGAAATAATGTGTCCCAAGTAATGGATCTTCTTTGGATAAAAATAACACTTACTCAGCTTAGCATACAACTTATGTTCGCTCAACACTTGCAATACCAGCCTTAAGTGATGTTCATGCTCCTCTTCAGACTCAGAATAGATAAGTATGTCATCCAAGAACACTGTGAAAAACATATCCAAATAATTTATGAATATGTCATTCATTAAGCACATAAAGACAGCTGGTGCATTGGTCAGTCCAAATGGCACCACTACAAATTCATAATTCCCATACCTGGTCCTAAAGGTTGTCTTATGAATGTCTTATTCCTTGATTCTTACCTGATGGTATCTTGACCTCAGGTCAATCTTTGAAAATATCTTTTCTCCTCTTAGTTGATCAAAGAGGTCATCAATTCTGGGTAGAGGATACTTGTTCTTTATAGTATACTTTTCCAGTTGTCGAAAGTCAATACACAACCTCAAGGTTCCATCCTTCTTTTTGACAAAAAGTATTGGTGCTCCCCAAGGTGAAACACTTGGACGTATGTACCCTTTCTTCAATAATTCCTTCAACTTCATTTGTAATTATTTTAACTCTAGTATACTCATTTTGTAAGGTGTTTTTGACACCGAGGAATCTCTGGGCACTAGATAAATTGATAAATATATCTCCTTTCTTGGTGGGAACCCTATTATTTCTTGGAATACATCTTCAAATTCTTGTAGTACCGATAAATATTCAAGTATTGGCCCCTTTTTATTTTCTGGCTCTTCTACATGAGTTGCATACATTTGACATCCTTTTATAAAACATCTCTTCAGCTGTAAGACTGAAATCTCCCTTATATAGATGGGTCTTGGAACTCCTTTCACAGTGCTCTATTTTCCATATTCATCAAGACATGTAAATGTCTTACTATGACAATCTAGGACAACATGATGCTTGTCCCACCAATACATTCCAATTATAATATCATAAGATCCCAATTGTCTGATATTTAGATCAACATTTGTATTCACACCATTAAGAATTATAGAACATCCTCTAACCATATCGTGGATCCTCCTTTTGGTTCCAATGGCTAGCTGAACCAAACTTGATTTTCCAATATTACTTTTCTCCAAATGTAATCTATCCATGATTTTAGGATCAATGTAATAATGACTTGCTCCTAAATCAATTAAAATAGCAACAGGATAATTTATGATCTTACCTTCCACCTCGATCATATTAGACTGGTGCTCTTCTTGTCGATCGTCTAAGGATGCATAGATTCTTCCCATATCTTTGATTGTTGTAGTGTCTTGGACTTTGTGCATAGTCTTCACTCTATCCTTTTTGTGTGGGAAATCCTTGTACAGGTGATCTTCTTTGCATCCCCAACATTGGATAAGTGGTCTTCCCCTTTTTCCCAAGCAGTCTTTTTTCTTGGATTCATCCTTAGCATACTGATCTTGATGATTTCTATTAGGCTCATTTTTATTGAAGGGAGGTTTGAATCCTTTCCTCCTCTAATCGAACTTCTCCTTCTTTTAATCCTTCCAAGATTTCTATAGGGATTCTCTTCCCTGACCTTGCTCATACATGTATTTAGGCTTCCTAATAGCCTCATTCAAGGTCTTGGTCTCCTCATACATAATATTTTATTTATAAAAGGCTGGAAATACACTCAAAAACCTCTATATCTTTACCTTTTCATCATTTCTAAACCCAACATATTTTAACAATCCCACAAATTTCTTCTCATATTCTTCCATAGTCATGCTTCCTAGCCTGATTTCAAATAACTCCTACATTTTCTTGTCATAGAATTGATCTGAGAGGTACTCCTTCTAGAAGTACTTATTGAACTTCTTCCAAGTGATCCTAATATCATTAATATGTTCAACTTTATTTAGTTGATCCCACCACATTGCAGCTTTCCCGTGTAAATGGTAGGTGGAAATCATGGCTTCTATGTTTGATGAATAGTTATGCAACTAAAAATATCTCCTGAGTCCAAGCAACCATGCTTCAACATCATATTCTCTTTCTCTTTCTACATCAAAGGAGGGTGGCTTAAGCTTCCTCAACTCTCCTTGAAAATTGTCCATTTCCTGTCTCCTTCTCTGGTGCCTAATAGGAGACACCTTTGAACTGCTTATGGTATCTTTCAATGCATAAAAATTTCCTTCTGAGTAAGGAGGTGATTGGTGTCTATGAATTCTGCTGGCACTTCTCGAATAACAAACTCTTCCATGATCCTCTCTTATTTCATGAAACCTTCCTTCTTCCTCTTGTTTTGAGTTTGATCCCTTCTTCGTTTTCCTCTGCAATTGATTTAAGATTTGAAACACTCAAGAATTTATCTAAATATACTCTCTCATTAGTCTCTCATTGTCTGCTTTGTAGCTCTGCACTTCTATTTTCAGGTTTCTTATAGTTTCTATTAATGTTTCTTTCTCTCCCCTTCCCTTGCATCCATTTGAATCTGTCTCTACATTACCAACTCGGGTATTTTGGCCTTCGGCCTCCTTATCATGGATGGAGGATCCCTAGCATTCTTCCATTTATTCAATATGCATTTTGAGCTAACATGTTTAAACCCCTTAATTCTGCAAAATGTGCAAGGGACCATTTTTGTTAGAATTAAGAATATGATAACAAAATTTGCCAAACCATGTTACAGGATCCTTTTCTTCTCAATTCATGAAGAACACACACACACACACACACACACACACACACACACACACACACACACACACACACACACATATATATATATATCAATCTACACCGTATAACACTTCCATGTTATCCCTTAGCCGATACATAATTTCAATTCTTCGCAGGCACTCCCTTCAAACCACTTCCCCAGGTGGCCACGGCTTGAAACCGCGACCAAGTCCTTCCTGGCACTTCGCAAATTTGGAACCTTCAACTAGGACCAGATCAATGGTCCTCGTGCTCTTTCATGATCAATGATCTAGATCTACTTTGGAACTCCGACCTTGGAAAGTGTTAACTTCCCCCGGTTGCTTCTTCCTCGATTTATTTTACCCGAAGTTCATGATCTGTCAACACATGTCCTCTTGTAGATCAAAGACTATGAATCACTTCATCTCTTCAAGCTTTGGGAGTTTCAAACTCTCCGCCTTCACTTTCTTCTGGAGTTATTTCACCCAAAGTTGATGATCCATCGAAACGTGTCTCTCACATATCAACAACTGTGAATCTCTTTAGCTCTTTGGGAATTCTTTACCCAATGCCAACTATTGCATGTTTTTCCTTTGGAGTGCCCAGTTTCCAGAATGCACGATCTGTCACAACGTGGATAAATAATAGAAGAAGAGACATGGCCCAATTATGTGGGTGACACGTGTCACATTCTAACTGACATTTTAGACCTCCACATGTTCAAAAATTACTGACATGTGGCACACACCCCATGTGTCCACGTCATCCCAGGTGACATCCACAAGCTATGTCACTTCGGAATTCGAGGGTCCACATCACCTCTAGGTGACATCATTGTGCCCCACCACTTCGGCTCTTCAGCTTCAGGACTTCAGGCTTTGGGATTTTCCACACTAGCACACTTCCAATTCTCTTGAACTCCGAATTCCCAAACTGGCCAATTTGCCAACATGTGCCTCCATTATCATACATTCTGTATTAACCCCAAAATTCAGAACTTCGGGAGATATTCTGCAAAGATAAACTTTTCTTGGTTATTTGATATCAAGGGTCCTCAATTATTTTGAGACTTTGGGTAATTCTTGCCCTAGTGCTTCGCTTTGAAAAAAAATTCGGAGTACTAAGTCTCTGAAGTGAGAGATATGGCACCACGTGTCCTTGTTGATGACGGTCCATATGAACTCCAAACTTTGGGCCTTCAGGATTTATGGCTTTTATCATCCGTCTTTCTTCCGAAGTGGTTATCCACCGGAG
>ML811369.1:205647-230343 GCA_009831015.1 Picea engelmannii | reverse complement strand
AAGAAGAAAGCACGCATGTGATAAAATAATGACAAGTAAAATAATTCACTTAACTCTAATCATCCATCACATAATAACACAATGATTCATCTTCATCATTAAAGAAAAGAACTCTAAAAGATTGCATTAGATAACTTATCAATAGATTTAATAACTCTTACTTGTTACAACACACATTCATGAGACGAGATAGGAAATAGTTCTTCTCCACGTCCAATCATACACGCATTTGATGAAAACACAACTTTGTCTTTGGTCCAGAAGGACTTCTCAATTAAAAGTAGCTCCAAAATAATTCTTAACAAAACCAGAAATGAGAGTTTCTTACAACAACCATCAAACTTTAACTAATCAGTCGATGCTCTTATTTATAACATAAAATTAACTAAAAATAACGGCTAAAGTGCATATGAGTAAAATAAAATTCGCCACATGGTGTTATCTCCTAACAGTTTTCTAACAATCGTCTCAAAATATCACTTAAAAGGGTGACTCTTCTCATACTCCAACCAACTGATGAACAACTCCTCGCAGGTGTTGGCATATGAGAATATGTTTTGTTCCATTGGCAGGTGTTGGCTACATAAATCTCTCTTATCTCTATCCCATGTGCATGATACTTCACCAGACTGGTACTTCTGGTGCAGCATAGCCCGAGCTTTGATCGGGTGTTCCATAAACTATTGTACCTGACCTGACACTGTGTCTGTCACCTTTTCCAGGATTTCAGCCCATGATGCATCTTTCTCGATGTGTGATTTGACTATGTCACACAAGTTGATGAATTTGTCAGGCATGCCAAACTTGAGAAGTCTGATATCCTTTACTGTCATGTTGATTTTGACCCAGTTTCTCTCGCATCTAGCCCATTTTCTTACATCTCTTGATGAGGCTCTCGAGCCATTATTTCTCAATACTTGGAGGTATATTTTCCTGCAATTGAAATTACAATCGTTTAGAGATTGCGTATAGAAAAACACTTGGTAAAATAAACGTATAAAGTAAAAACGTGAAGAATCCAAACTAGTCCATACCTATAAATCTTGCCAAACCTGATTGTTTGATACTTATGAAATCTCTGCAATATTTTGAATTTCTTGCACCGCTTCTGTTATTGCCATCATTTTTCTCTAGTTAGGGTGGGTTACATCCATGTGCCACAGCATGAAAGATCAGGTACGAAAAAATATGAGAGTCGAAGTCATGCCAGTGGCTAGTTGGCCCTTGGAGTTGGGAAAGGATGTCAAATCCAAACATGTGATGAAAGTATGAGTATGTTCCAAAAGAGTCAGATCTTGTCATAAGGTAAGTCATTAGGTGCCCCAAGTCGAGGAAAGTTGTTTAAACATAAGTCACATCAACAAGTGCATCAACCATAATTAGCTCATCATGAAGGCTGGGGGATTGAAAAATCAAGGTGATCGTACCACAAACTTTCTGCAATTCCTATCGGCTACATATCACATGCCTCAGAACATTCTCATTGCGCGGATGTTCCACATAAAATATTTAGTTCGCTTCAAACATCCAGTCACCATGGATCCATTTTTCACTGACACATTTCCACCCACTGCCCACTCTGTTATAAATCATGAATGTTCTACATGTGCTCTGTTCACCAACTGAGCTTATGCACTGCTGGTAATTCATCTTGCGAGCCCAGTCTGATCAATTTATTTTTATTTTTGCATTGGGCCCTCATTGAATTCCCGACGCATAAGACAAATACATTGTTGCACCATGGGAACCCCTCAAAACATAAGATGGGGCACACGAGGCAGCCAAAGCGTCAGGCTTGAGCCCCAAAATGCCTGGGATTCGTTCTTACTCACAGCGTGCATTCCCGAGGCTTCAAAGGGAGGTTCCTACCTGTACGCGGAAACGATGGCATCACACCATGTAGAGGCTGAAGTGGAAGATGTTGTTCTTGAAGGAAGGACGTAAGAAGCCATGCCTCCACAAGAACAGATAACCCAAAAAAGGGGAAGGCCAAGGAAGAATAAGGAGGCTGGGGAAAATAAAATATCAAGCGAGTCGTGCGCAAGATTGGCCATTGAGGATTTACTGATGCACGATATTCAGCTAAATCTCATCGAAACCACAAGTCAGGGAAGCAGGGGAAGAACGAGGAGAACAGATTTGACGGGTTCTAATTTTCAAGAGCCTACTCAACAGTTGGAGCAGGCACAACTTTCCATTGTCGAACTCTACCAGGAAAATAGAGAATTAAGATGACAATTGGTGGAAACGACCCTCGAGGTGTCAGCATCAAAAGGTCATGAAGGGAATGTGACATGGCTCAAGAGACAGCTCTGGGAAGCCCAAGATACAATAATGCATCTGCGCGAAGTGAAAAGGGTGTGAGAAGAACTTAAAATGAAAACATCTCAGGGAACGCGAAGTAGCTGGTGAGAAAATCCCCACAGAGCTTGTCGGCGCATAGAAGAGGCATGATTAACGAATTCTATTTTGTATTCTCAGACGTGGCACAAATCTTGATAGTCTTTTGTAATTTTTCTTGTTCTTAATGTAAACCAGGTTGGTTGGCCAAAAGGTGTAGACAATGTCTTTTGTATGTAATCTCAGGTCGATGGAAATATAATATAAAGTCTTAAAACTTTGACAAAAGGATTCTGGTTATGGTGGTTGTATTTTTTCATTTCTTTTCTTGCGTATGTATCCCTTGTATTCTTTGTCCATATTTTCTTGCAAGTTATCCCCAAACTCATGCTCAGTGGTGCTCTGAGTTACTTTGTATTTTTTCATTGATACCCTTCTATGAAAAACCTCCGATGTCGATCGATTTCATCGTATGGTGCTGACATGGTACTGAAGACCGATGACTTAGCTCACGGGTATTGGTCGGACTCGAGACTTTATTCAAGTTATGCACTCTAAACTATACTTGGGATTGCCAATGCTGAAAAGGTATTGGGGATCGACGTTCGGGGGAAAACTTATTATGTTTTTCATGGACTTACTTTCTCAAAAAACTTGTCGATGCCGAAATGATTTGGGGATCGACTATCAACAATATCCTTGGGTAATTATTTCCATGAAACAAATCTTCCTTTTGCCAACGCCGATGGATATTTCCGCTAAGAGATTGTGTTTTTCTCTAGTGATTTTCTTCCATCTTCAATTCTTTCCGATGCTGAATTGTTTGAGCACGTCGGGGAAATGTTTTGGCTGTTGATTCATTATTTAAATGTTAGTCTTTTAAGTTATGGGTTTTCACATGTTCAAGCAAAATTTGAGAGACTTAAATGGGAATAAAAAAATGATAATCGAAGGCAACATTTTTCACAATGAAGTCGAATTAGACAGTGTAAAATATCAAGTGGTACCCAAAAATTAAAATTTGACATAGACTTTTTGGGGTGTGTTGAGTGCTCAACAGACTGTAGAAACAATTGAGAATTGTTTGTGTTTCACTAATGGAAGAATTAAGGATAATGTGATGAAGTGCATAAAGATATGCTAGGACATATCTGAAAAATGTTTATTGGTTTGAAGGCTATGATACACGCATTTTTATCTACATAAAAACTAATATAATTTTGGTGTATGTCATGTGTAGAAATAAATTGGAGCTGTTGAGAAAGAGTGTTTCCAATGATGGACAAACGCAAGCAAAGGAAGTCTGTGTCGGTCGAGGATGAGTTATAATACTTGAAAGAAGATGGGAGAGTAAGGAGTACCATGGGTACAATGACCAATATAGGTAGATTGGGGATAAAGGTTCTCATAGTTAACACGTTGCATGAGATGCATTGAGGAAATGCATGTTTTCATAGGAGGGAAAACAATAGATTTTCCATTAAGGAAGGAGGACCTTCCAATACTCTACTTGAATTTTAGAGATGTTAAATAAGAGAGAAGTTGGGTGGCCATGAGTGTTGGCCCTCTAGTTACTAATGAAGGAATAATTCTTGGGGGAATTCAAGAGAAAACTTTTAAGTTTCATATGTGATGATTTAGGGTCATGATCACCCTGTAACAGGAAGCACAGTCCTACTGCAATAATGATGAGAATGATTAAACCCTATGGTGAAGAGATTGGTTGAGCTCTAACACACCATGACAAGGTTCTTTCCATACATGTGAAAAAATTAAACCCAAGGTAAGGGAACATTGGGTATGATTGCATCCATGAACACATGGATTAACGTTATTTCACAATTAAAATTACATTGGGAAAATTTATTGTGTTGAAAGGATGCATACGTAAATAATGATATATCCTTTTTCCTTGTATCCTTGAATAGATGAAAATGACTTGGACTGTTAGTATGCATAATTTTGAAAATTTAATGTGCAGGAAAACTAACAATTTGTTTGGCTAAGGAATGTTGAAATTGCAGGAAGAAAAGGGTCTTGGATATGGTAGTGTTTTAATCCCATAAGGAAGACCAATTTCCTGTTGAGATAAAATGACATGGGGAGGAAAGTCCCATACTTGTGAATATGTTTCTTGTGCGGAACATATCTGAAAATAAATGTGGAATTTAGAAACTGCGGGTGACATATTTGCAAGAAAATTATGAATTTAAATTGATGATAATATCTCATAATTTATTTATACCTGTGATACAGGTGAGATGAAAAAGATCTATTTCAGGAGGACAGGTTAAGGATGTCAAGTAGGAAATCATGAAAATGGATATTTTTGAGACAAGAGAACCCTATGGTAAGCCATGATCACCCTAGAATATGTTGTGTTGTGGAAACACAAGCTAGAGGGATGCCTCGACAGATAAAGTATGAGGGAAACCTTGAATGTAAGGTTAAATGAAGTATTTATAACTCTTCCTATGCGAGAAAGACTAGCTAAGTCAAGATGGATCACCCAAGGGTCTGTATAGCAGAGAAGGGGATGCATGAGCCTGGGCATGGAGGGTGAGTGACTGCAAGGAAGATCACACTTTGATAATTATTATAAACTATTGATTGGGATCATGCACACAATGGGTATGTCAAGGAAAAACATTGATTTAATATAAAAAGACATCCATATGGATTCAAATCCACGAACTACAAAGATAATTATTGTGCTAGAATATGAAATTTTCCTCTTGAATTTTTCACAACAAAAAAATGTTTTTTTCGCATGAAATTGTGATTAATATGCTTGTTGTTCAAGATTATTGAAGGTAGGTGATGAAGGCCAAGAGTCTGGAAAGGACCTGACCAAGAAAGAGGATCAATATTTCTGAAGAAACTGAATGACAAAGGAATGACAATTGTTACTAAGAAATAACACCGAGGACTTGCGTCCCTTTTTAAGGGGGAGGGGATTATAACACCCCTGTTTCCCCCAAATTATAATTAATCATTAATTATGATCACCATGCTATGGAATGGGAACAATGCAAATATATTATTCTTTATATTGATAATAACTAACTTTGGGGATGAATCCTTGAACTATTGTCCATGATATCACTAGAGGAAAGAGTCAGGAAACAATAGAGAGGGTTCATTATGTAAAAATAATCCAAATTCTCCTTATTGAAATAATAATCCTAATCCTGATCCCAAAGAAAAATCAGTTAATGAAATAATGACTGATGGTTTAACAATAAAATACCCCCATGAATGGAATCATGGAGAGTCTTGTTGAGGAGACAAAAGGCCACTAGCCCGAAGTGCCACAGAGTGCAGTTTTCCTGCAGGCCGAGAATGACCCAAGTTTCTTATGACATAAGGAACATGACAGGTCCAAAACCTTCCTGGAGAGGAAAAATGAATGCAAGAATACACATGAAGTTAGAGAAGAAGGAGACACACAGGGAGGGGGTGTGTAACTAGGATACACAGAGAGAAAGAGGAAGAGTGAATGAGGCTCTCGAACTGAGAAAAATAACTGGAAGATTAATATGTTATGGTTATTGGAGAGAAGAAGAGAAAGGATCTCTGAGAATTTGTAGAAAACAAGAATTGAGAAGAAGGTCGAGATCTTGATGCAGAGGGAGCCTCTGATAAACCTCATAGAGGATGTGATAGATAAATAACCTCCGATAAACTACAAAATTTTACTAGTGATATCATGGCTTGGCACAGGGGTGGCCAACATGCTAAGAATGAATGCCTCTGAGCCTATGGTTGGGTGGAAAGGTGAACACCCACATTTAGTGGTCGATGATTGACTGTAATAGATGAGTATTTCATTTACCCTATGCACTGGAATTGAAATGCATGATTTGAATGTTTGTGTCTATGACTAAGATTTTTAGGGCTTGATTTATATCATAATTTCTTATCATTCCTCTGTAAACCCCTACATTTGAATGGTTTTCTATTTACCTCTACTTAGAAGAATGAGAACTGTTAGGTGTGGGTCTATAAATGAATCTAAGAATAAGTTTATGATCTATGTATTTCTTTGAATATCATTAAGGGAATGTTTCCCAAGGATTGACTTTGTAATGCAAGATTCCAGGTAGATTTAGCTGAAATACTTTAGTTATGTTGAGCCCTCGAATTTACCTTCGTAGGATTAATATATTTGAGCTTTGTGGAGGGATGGATCCTCCTTCAAATGATCTTTTTATGTGAGTGAGAGATCATTTCCACAGACCTAGCCAAATAATGGCCAAGAGTAGAACATACATCCTCGAGGCTTGTTAGAGAATCCATATGATCGAGACCTCGGTACCCTTCACTAGGGATGAAAGGAGATAATCTATTATAGTTTTAGAACTCCACGAGTTCAGAGCTCCAAGAAGCTATGAATTTACAGCCTCTGAAACCAACCGAAGGTAACCTACTGGTTCAGTTACCCATGAGGTTGACCAACATTTGGCGATCTCTTAACCATGACCATGGGATCTGTCCCACAGATTAAAACATGACCCACTTACCAGTTCTGAAGTAACATGAGCCGTAGATCAGAGGATACTTGGGATCTTCCGTGATTGTTGGTTCTATGTCATGGCCAGTCCAACGTTGAACACTTTAGCAGAAAAGAGGTGTCATAACACCAAAACCCCTGAATGTTGGAGTTGAAAATTAATGTGAGCCATGGATGTGGGGAGTCCACTAAGAATCCCTCCCAACCGTATGATCAACCAGTGGAAGGACTTGCATATAACACTTTGTCAAAGTCCTATTCTGGTAGAAAATGAGTGTTAAGCGGGTAGAACCCCCAAACGTTGAACTCGTGAAGTGACGAGAGTTGTATATTTTAGGATGCTTCAAGACCTTTCCTAGCCATTGGATCTAATTCATGGTCATTCCAACATTGACCATTGTGGGAGAAAGGGAGTGTTAAATGGGAAGAACCCTTGAACACCTATGTCTAAAAAGAAACACAAACCGTCGATCTGAGGATGTGTCGAGATCCCTCCTGACCATTGGATCTAGATTTTGGTCATCCCTATGCTAACCACTCTAGGAGTAAAGAAGAGATTACACAACCGAACTCTGTATTTATGAAGCAATAGAGGCCGTATATTTGGGGATCTACATGGAAATGTTTCGACCGTGGGATAAAAATATAGTGGGAGGTGGCTCGCAAGAGTTCAGAATTTGGGGCTCCAGGAAATTTCATAGGTAGTCGAGATTAGAGGCTTCTAGAGGTTGTCCTTTCAAAGTGGTGTGGCATGTTGACATCACCTAGGGTGATGTGGACCTATGTTTGGCATGCCACATGTCACCTTGATTTGTGCTTTTTACATGCCTTATATGGCAATTGGAATGAGACACGTGTCACCCATTGATAGGGCCACATGTAATATCTATCCTTTTTTGCATGTCACCCCCTGGTGCACAGTTGTTGGACCTAATGACTATTAGGACCCCAAGAGTTTGGGAGTTGGGAACTTCAGGAAATTTAGGTTGTTAGAACATATGCTCCAAAAGGGTCGAAGGTTGGAGCTACATGGAAGGACCTCGAGAGTTAAGGATTTCGAAACTACAGGAGGTTTAGTATGTTAGAATGTATTCCTCAAAAGGGAGAAAGGTCGAAGATACGTGGTAGGAACTTGTGAGTTCAGAACTCCGGGAGGATTAGGATGTTAGAATGTATGCTCCAAAAGGGTCGAAAGTCAGAGCTACATGGAAAGACCTCAGCAATCCAAGAGTTTTGTAGGTATGATCATAACATAATGATGAGGAAGCTCGTTGAAGGCTAGAGCCATGTCGTAGGATTTTGGGACTCCGAGAATGGTTTAGACATGGATAGGAAGAATGAAGGGCTGAAGGCATGGGGAGCATACCCTATAACCACCTCTCCAACAACCATGTCATCGCTAAGGGGTGAAAATTGTGGTCAAGTTTGTGCCAGATGGAATGGTATGAATGAGCAGATCCCACATGGGTGCCACATGGCATTTTCCCAATGATGCTTGAAGAGATTTAGAAGGGCATAACTTCCAATCCAGAGCTTTGAAGGCATTATTTCTTGATATATGAGTTATTAGAGCGGTTGGATCATGGTAAGAATCATTGGAAAGAAATTGACGAGCAAAAGGTGATGGATATATTAGGAAGAGGATTCGATATGATGGAGGAAAGTGAAATTTTGATGTCCCATCCCTTAAAAAGGTACTTAAGGGGTTGGGTGTGTTACATAGATCTAGTTAAGATCCAAGTCATTTGTTATTGACCAACCCTAAAGACACTAAAAAATATCTTCAGTTTCTTAGGCATCATCAAATTATAACATAGATTTTTGTTGGTTTTATTTCATACTTATTGGACCTTGAGTCAAGTGACGAAGGGTGGAGCCAATTTGTTTTTGGGTCTAGGAACAACTAAAAGCATTTGAGAATCTAAAATGACACCTTTTCTTAGTACCAATATTCATTTTTATAGACTTTCAACAAGTTTTCGAGATTGATACAAAGGATTTACATTATACTGTTAGTGCATTCCTCATGCAACCAGAACATTCGATGGCATATCATAGTGATACACACTTTGAAGCAGTTCCTAGGCACCCCACCTATTAAAAAAATATGTACTACATTGTGTATTCATGTCAGTAGTGGAATAATTATATTTTGGGAAATGAAATGATCATCCACACTAACCAGAAAACCCTATAATTCATGCGACATAGAGGAAGTTGCTAAATGATCACCATTAAAAGTGGTCCATCTACCTTCAATAATTACTATTAGGTTCCCACCCTACGTTCCCTTGTAAGTGTAATAGATTGTTACCTAATTTATTGGGGGGAATATTTATTAAATAAGGCCCCACAAGGTAGTAGAGTTGAAATCAATAAATGTAAGTGGCCTCATTAAATAAGGTTCACTAGTTAGTGGTTGAGTCCTCTTTAATGGAGGTCTATAAGGTTGTTAGGGTTTTGTTCAATTAGAAACTATATATAGTAGTAGAAATTATGTAGATGTATTCTGGTGTTGTTATTTGATTTTCGTAGCTATATTTGAATCTATTTTTATTTGATTAATTTCTTTCCACAACTATATTATTTCCCTTTTCCTCTGAATATTCTCTTTTAGCTAACAAGAAACACCACAAGTGGTAGTATAGTACTTTCCTTTGCCAACAAATGCTTCAATTTTACAATAAATTTATTTTAGGCTACAAACATGTTTTGATATCTTGAAATAACATAGATATATGTGATTAAGTGGGAAAAACTATGGTTGGGGAAGAATACACATAGAAAATACAAGAGGCATGGCATGGTTGGACACCATTATAACCTTTTTTTGTACCCCTTCTACTATTATCACAACATATAACACATGTATATAGAATTGTCTTCCACATACCTTAGAGAAAATTAGAAACCCTGTAGGTGCACTTGAAAACAACCTTATATAATCTTGTTGTCTATCTTTCTGCTATAGTACATCGATAACAATGCTCAGGGAGATCACTCTTGCATACTATGGAATCAAGTAGATCAACTAAGGGTATAGTTTATCCACCTTAGTTAGTGTCATGAAATATTTGGCTGAGCATTGCTATTGGAAACCCTTTGGTATATTATAGAGATATAATAATTGACACACCTCTGAACTTACGACCATACAAATCCTAGATTCTTCCTACAAACCCTAGCTTATGCAATACATGAAACATAATTCCTACATATTTTTAATATTAATGATTTGAAAATTTCATTAGTGCAATAATACTTAGCAAGTAGTGATACTCTGGTCTCCCCCTTGAATAAAAAAACAAAGCAAAACAAAAATCTGGGGCGTTCCAACACCATTGCGTGAGACCTAGCTCAACAAAATCCTTGTGTGATGTTGATCTCCATGGTGTCACTTTGCAATAACTATTTTTTTTTGGACCCTATAATACCATTACTTGTGACCCCTCTCAAGAGTTTCTTCTTGAGACATTGGTTGTGTTGGGATCATTGTTGGTTAACCAAATGGAGCACTAGTTTTCCCTTTATTCCATAGTCAATGACCTATTAAAATATGCATAGGTTTCCTCCATTTGGATAAGGAATACTTGAAATGGTGGAAATTGTATAATAAAGCATATATAGGGGTCATTACATGGAGGAAATTTGTTGAAAACTTGTTTTCTCGATTCATGAGAAATACCAACTTTTTGGACCAGCTTATTTTTGAATGGTATTCTTTTATAACATAAAATTTATTTTATGAATTCTTCAAGAAATGCTTTATCAGTGGTCTTAAGAAGGAAATCAGAGACTGTGTAAAGATGAACCACCTTGCTTCTTGGTTGGAGGCTATTGATATTTCTCATCATGTACAAGTTATATCCTATGATAAATCCAATTGTCCCACCTTTCCTTAAAATCCCTACCCAAATATGGTGTCTCCTTAGTATCCTACCCCACCCCTTAAAGTCCACAAGTTGACACATATGGAAATGGCGGAACATCAACTCAAGGGTATCTGCTACAACTACAATGAAAAATATTGTTCAAGGAATAAATGTAAGGAAAACAAATTACTTGTGGCATTTTTTTAGGTCATTATAAAGATGAAGTTGATGGTGAAAGTAAGGACAAAGTCCCTCACATCATTGAGGAAGTTCCTCTTCCTAACTAATTCGATTAAGAACCCCAAATATCCCTTCATGCTTTGAATGGTCTTTCTTCTCCTCAACTCTAACATTGTTTGGTTATATCAAGCAAATAAAAGTCATTATATTAATATATAGTGATATCACCCATCATTTCAGTCAGTTCCTTGTTTTTGAAGAAACAAATTGCTATATCCATGCTATTAATGAATTTCAAGGTATGATTGCTAATGGGGGATCTATGAAATGTGGTGGGTAGCATGAAAATGTGAAACTTGAAACATGTGATTATTCCTTGAAAAATCACTCATTTTCCATTGAAACAGGTCACTGCGATATTTTTTTGGGTGTTGAATGGCTAAGAACATCAAGCCATATCACCATGGATTTCCTAGAATTACACGAGTTTTTAAAGGATGGCCATTCCTACATGATCAAAGGTCTCTAATTAGGATCTCAAAAAACAATTAACTACCACCATATAGAAAAGCCTTTGAAAAAGGGTCATTCATGAATTATTTCACACTTATATTCTATTCAATCCTTTGAGGACACTTCTCATCTAGTTCATCCTGATTTTTAGTTAGTATTGGAAAAGCACCAATAAGTCTTTGAACATCCCCAAGGATTACAACCCTCATAGGGAGAACATGATCATAGAATCTCATTTCTTCTCAATATCCTACCACCTAATGTGCACCCATATCATCATCCTTTTGCAAAACAATAATGAAACTAAAAGGATTATATAATAGATATTAGCTATTGGTATCATCTTTCCTAGTACTAGTCGCTACTATTCTTTTGTTATCATGGTTCTTCAAAATAGAAGGCACTAAGTGAATGTGTGTTTATCTTAGAGTTATTAACACCTTGATATTCAAAGATAAATTTCCCATTTCGGTCATTTATGATCTCTTAGATGACTTAAATGGGGCACATATTTTCACCAAACTTGATCTTTGCTTGGGGTATCACCAAATTTTTATGAAGGAAGTTGATATTCCCAAAATAACTTTCTGCACTCATGAAGGTCATTACAAGTTTTTGTTCATTCCTTTTGGTATTTGTAATTCCCATACCACCTTTCATAGCTTCATGAACCACATATTTAAGCCATTTCTATGTCATTTTGTCCTTGTCTTATTTGATGACATCTTAGTCTACAACAAAACTTGGGTGGTATATGTGGCCAATGTGGATCAAGTCTTACAACTCCTCCACAATCACCAACTATTACTCAAACATTTTAAATTTTCTTTTGGTTCTTTTGAATTTGAATATTTGGGCCACATTGTTAGCATATTCTGCATTTTGATCCCAAAACAATTGAGGCATTTAAATATTGGCCTCATCCTAAGACCCACAAAAGTCTGTAAGTTTTTATTAGCCTCACAAGTTACTATAAGAATTTTGTCCTGAACTATGGAAAAATTGCAGCTCCTCTCACCACCTTTCTAAAAAGGAGTGCCTTTAGTTGAACTAAGGAGGATGAAAAGTCTTTAAAAGATGATATACATGTGTACCACACCAGTCCTCACCCTACCTAAAATCAATAAGATTTTTATTTTTTTTAATGTGATGCCTTAGGAAAAAGGGTTGTCTTAATGAAAGAGGGCCACCAATTTCCTTTACTAGTATGTAATTATGTTATGGAAACTTGAGCTAATCAATATATGAGAAGGAAATGTTGGTTATTCTTGATGTAGTTCATTAATGACATCATTACTTCATGTGTTTTTTGTTTATAAAATTATATATTAAAATATAACATCATAGCCTAAAATATTTTGGAACATCAAGTGTCCTCCTCAAAGAAACAAAAGTAGGTCACAAAAATGTTTGGCTATGAGTATGAGATTATCTATAATAAGGGAAGGGAAAACGTGATTACTAATGCTCTCTCTAGGAAGTATAATGAGGAAGGGTTCCTATTTTTCTTGTCTTTCCTAGTTCCTAATTGGATATAGGTGGTAAGTTAATAATGATTAGCAAATGCCAAGATCATGCACATGATTCACTATATAAAAGATGAACCAAAGGCACATCCAAGTTACACTTGGCAGGATGATGAGCTCCTCTATAAAGAACCTATTTTTCTAGTTTCGAATTCCTTGTTTAAATCCACAATGTTATCTAAATTACACTCCTCTCCTATAATAGATCATTTTGGGTTTTTGTAAGGTACCAGAAGGAAATATGCAGAGAAGCAACAAAATTATTACCAAAATTAGTGAATAGAAAGAGACGAAACATTAATCACAATGAAAATATAGATCCAAATGATGATACCTTTACTATCTTGAGAGAAAATTCCACATGCCTCTTCGAGGGGGAAACCTCCAACATAGTATATCTCTAGTACAAATGATTTCCAAGATAACCTTTTCCATTGTTTTCTACCCCTATTTATACTATTTCAATCCTATAGAGAAAAATATAGAGGGATACCTTTCTAGAGGTGGAACCTTCTAGTAAGTCGTCTTACATTATACATGTTCACATTATTATATAGAACTTATTTACTAATGATGACCTTTGTTACATAGAATTTTTTTTTATTCTATCTACTTGAGGGGTTAGAGAGGTTAGGACCCTAATATAATCCCCCCCTTAAATAACAACCTTGTCCTCAAGGCTTGAGATGTGGGAATTGCTAGAGAATGGAGATTTTTTCCCATGTGGAATTCTATGGATATGTATCCTGAAAAATGTACTAAAAATTCCTAAATTGTGCATCGATAAAGACAATACTTGCATGTGTCTAGGACTACTTTTGGATGCAATCAAATGGATCCTTCCTATTCCAATTCTGGAATACCAGTTTGAATTTGGCACTTGGTTCCAATAATTTTATTTAAGAATGACACATGAAAAACTAGATGGATCTTAAAGTGAATAGGAAGAGATAACTTATAAGCCATGGGCCCAACTCACTTGAGGATTTTATAGGGGCCATAAAACTTTGGACCAATTTTCTTTGAGGATGTAAATGTGTTGAAATTTCATAGAATAGATCTATCTAGAAAATATGACACACATTTGCAGAGACATTGAAAAAGAAGAAGCAAGAGAGAAAGAATAGAAGAATTCTCATTAACTGTAATGAATAATGAATAATTTACACATGATATACTTTTCATAACTCAACCAATGTGCACTGGAGGTGACACAAATGCACCATAGTGGTGGTCTAGAGTGATCTAGACACACACTAGCAGTTACATGAGTGGACTTCCACATGGTCTAGTCTCTCGGGTAGTTACGAGAGTGAACTGCCATCTAGTTGAGTTAATTAGTTTACCAATCTTCAGTTAATTGACTGAAACATAGTGAAGTGAGGATGAGATCAGGGAATCATGGGTAATGCACTAGTCCGGTGATGACACCAAGGACAATGGGCATTAGCTAGTGATGATTCTAATGTTGCATGGTGACAAAACCAATGCAACATCTAGACTCCACTCAACTAATCAAACTAAAGTGAAAACTGAAGAGAATATTCTCTTAGAGGAATATTCTCCTTAAAATTTAGGAGACTGGATAAAGAATAATAAGCATAGGAAAAACCTTAGTAAAAATAAATCCTAGGTGTGTGTGAAGTAACTCCAACACCCCCCCTGAACATCACTATGGTGAAAATAAAGAATGGGTCCCAACAATGAGGCCATGTTAGGTACCCAAATACAAAATATACACTGAAATAAAGTGATGAAAGAGGGAAAACCTCATGGGGAAAAACCCCCCTCAAGGTACAATGTATGTAAAATGAAGAATTGACAGTTGCTAGGCAATTGTGTCCTTCACTCCAAGATGACTTCATAGAGAATGGAACTTCTTCTCAGTGAAGGTCTTGGTGAAGATGCCTTCTGTATGTTATGCTGAAGGACAAAATTGTAGGTCGACGATACCATTGTGTACTAAGTCCCAGATGTAGTGCATGTGGATATCGATGTTCTTCATTCACTTCCTCTGAACTGGATCTCTACAGAAATTCAGAGGGCTCTGGTTGTCACACCACATGATGATCGACCGACGAAATTGAATGCCCAACTTTGTGATAAAATGTTGTAGCCACATAGCCTGAATGGTTATGTTAACTACCTCTTTGTACTATGCCTTGCCTGAAGAAAGAGAAATAGCAGCCTGCTTTTTGCTCAATCAATAGATAGGCATGGAACCAAGACTGACTGAGTAACCATATGTGGTCTTGTGATCAGTGCTATCGCCAACCTAGTCAGAATCAATGAACCCGATGAGATCTAATGTAGAGTTTGTTACATAATGAATCCCAAAGGTGATGGTTCCCTGTATGTATTGAAGAACATGCTTTGAATCCTTCCAATGTACCTCATGTGGCTTCTGCATGAACCTGGAAACTGCACCAACTACATAGGATAGGTCTGGTCTGGAGTGTGTGAGTTACAACAAGATCCCCACTAGCTGTCTGTATAGTGTGTTTTCAACCAGTGGAGTGTACCTCCCATCGTCAAGTTTGAATTATGATACGAAAGGAGTCGGAGTAGACTTGCAGTTTGTCATGTGAAATCTCTCAAGGAGATCTTGTGCATACATGTCCTGAGATAGTTTGATTCCTGATGCATCCTAACTGATCTCAAGTCTAAGGAAGAAGTGTAGTAGACCCATGTCCTTCATTAAGAACATGTCATGTAGAATCCTCTTGACTTCAACAATCGTTGAAGTTGAGCAATTGGTGATCAATAAATCATCAACGTAAGAGTAGAAGTGAATCAACCATTTTGAGCATGTAGACATTTGGGTTTGATTTACAACATACAAAGTTATGTGACAATAGGTAGGATTCCATCTTGGCATACCATGCCCTCATAGCCTACTTGAGGCCATAAATAGATTTCTTTAGTCGACAGACCAAAGAGAAATCCCGCATAAATCCCTTGGGTTGCTCCATATAGATCTCCTTAGAGAGATCACCATAAATAAATTCATTCTTCACATCCATCTGATGGAATTCCCACCCCTTGGTTGTCGCAATGGAAAGTGCCAAATGTATGGAATCCATATTCTCTACTGGAGCGAAGGTCTCATCATAGTCAATTCCATGCACCTACTGAAAGCCTTTGGAAACTAGCCTGGCTTTGTATATGCTAATCTATCCATCCATTGCGCTCTTGGTCTTGTAGAACCATCTACACCTGAAAAATTTCTTTCTAGAAGTAAGGGGAACCAGATCCTAAGTCTGGTTCTCGAGGAGGGAGTTGTACTCCTCCTGCATGGAAAATTCCCAAAAGGGATTTCCAGAATCCTTGCCATAAGACTGTGGATCTGAAGACTGAACCAATAAAATATTCCTGGAGGGAAATGGTTCAGTGGAAGTGAGTGAAATAGGAGACTCCTATAAATTAGATCAAGTCCTCCTAGTATTAGCTAGATCACCAACAAGATCCCCTACATCTTGAAGAGTAGTCTGGGCCCACTTGGGCCTCTGCTCTGGCTCTACATATGCATATGGATGCAATGACTCTGCATCCGACTATACTCAATCTATATCTGGATCATATGAATCCTATGAATCAAAACTCTTGTCTAAATAAGAGTTGACATGTGCATGCTCATCATCTCGGGCAGGTGGAAGAATGAAGGTGTCTGCATGTGGCGGCTGAGGTACATGCAAGATACTTTCCATGAATTGGACACTTTGCTTAATGATGAACCGATCCAAGGAAATATTAATAAGTCTATATCCATTCACACCATTAGGGTATCCAACAAATATACACTATGTTCTCTATGGATCAAGTGTTTTCCTCTTTTCAGAGGGAATCAGGGCCCATGCACTTGAACCAAAAATACGAAAGCGGTTCACTTTCAGTTTGAGGATGCTCCAAGACTCATAGGGGGTATTATCCTTGAAATATCTATGGGGAGATATGTTTTTGATGTAGGTTTCACAATTAAGTGCTTCGACCCATAATCTTTGTGGAAGTGACTTTGCATGTAGCATGAAATATGCCATCTCTTTTAGAGATCTATTTTTCCACTCAACAACTCCATTTTTCTTCGAAGTATAGGGATCTGTGCACTGCAATTGAATCTCTGCCTCATGAAAAATATTCTATATCTCATGGTTTACATACTCTCCCCCATTATCAGTTCAGATGAATTTGATTTTCTTTCTTGACTGTGTCTCAACTAGGGTTTGAAATATTTGAGGTGTTGAAAGACCTCTGATTTTTTCCTAAGAAAGTAAATCCATGTGAAACGTGAGAAATCATGAACCAAAATAAGAACATAACTCACTTTGTTGATTGATGGATGTGGAAAAGGGCCCATGAGGTCACTATGGATCAGATATAAAGGAGAGGAATCTTTCCTTTGTCGAATTTCTCTTGAGGGTGTTTTCCAAGAACACATCCCTCATAGATTCCTTTGGAGAAATGGATGTCTGGTATACCATAAACCAATATTTTCTTGATAATATGTTTCATATATCTAAAATTCAAATGCCCGAACCTTTCGTGCCATATCCTACTACTTTCATCAATAAATTCAGAAAATGTATACAATCTAGATTGATGATTTACCTCATCGATAGAAACCATGGAATTGGTTTGTATGTCATAGATGTCCACTACATTAGGTGTGAATATGAATATATTTTCGGTGCTAGAATGTTTCATCTGATACATAGGGAGAATACTGAAGGAAAGTTTGGGAACGTGAAACACATTCTCGAAGCTTCCGTTGGTGAGTTAAATCCTTTCTTTGTCAGTGACCTCGACTAGAGAGTTGTCCCCCATAAGAACATGAGGACCTTTGCATGCATCCAATGAATAATATACTTATTTTGTGGGAACCATGTGATGTAATGCTCCTGAATCTACGATCTAAGAACCGAGAGAGGAGTTTATGGCAATCAAGGGATGTCTAGAATTTCCTTTCTTGGGATTCTTATTTTCTGGGTTCTTCTTGTTGGCACCCTCGGGGATGAGATATCCAAGGTTGTTTTCTGAAGTATTTGATTCATTAGATATACTTGTTTCTACATGCATGTAGATTCTAGATGGAATCCTTTATGACAATATGTGCATTTATCCCCTTTCTTCCATTTCCGCCTTTGGATCTGGTGGCATCGGTGAAGGGTTTTGAGTACCCTTCCTTCTTTGGATTTGCATGAGATTTCATTTTGTATTTATATTTATATTTATGATATTGATGTCTTCCATCTTGCATAGTAAGTGCATGCACCTTTGGGCCTTTGATTGTTCCCATGTTTATGAGCTTGGTTTGCTCTTTTGTCAGGGATTTGATAAATTCCTCAAGAGAAGCCATCTTCCAGGTGGCTCCAGAGGCAAATTTGAATGAATGGAATGTGGATATGAACACATATAATTCCAAACCAAGTTTTGAAATAATGGTGAGAACCATTTGTTTATCCTCCTTATATTTATCAACCTCGCAAGCTTTGAGTTGCGATAGTAAATCCTTATATTTTGTAAAGCAGTCTTGGAGATTGTTAAAGCTTTTTGGATCCAATGTGAGAAATTCCACCTTGAGAATGTGTCCCCTCATCACATCCTATTTTCAAAATATCCATTCCATGGTGGTACATCATTCATTGGGGTTTTTACAGGAATATATGTGAAAAAGGAGATCAAGAGAAATGAGACTGCGAATTGTTCCAAATGCTTCATCCATTTGATTTAGATGCTTGGATTTTTCTATGGTTGATGTCGGTTCTGTCTATGTATTCATAGTTAACTTGTACAATCCTCTGATTTGAATATGCATGACCATCTTCATATTCTATTCAAAGAAGTTGTAAGGTGTAAGAATGAATTATTTTGGGAATTCCATTTTTCCGTTGTCTTCAATCTTTGGTACCTGCAAAAATAACTTGGTGTAGATTTTCTTAGAAGTCCATCGACTCTAATACCATGTAAATGTGTTGAAAATACACATAATATATCTATATATAAAATACCACACACATTTTCAGAGAGAAATTGAGAAAGAAGAAGCAAGAGAGAAAGAATAGAAGAATTCTCATTAACCGCAATGAATAATGAATTATTTGCACATGATATACTCTATATAAATCAACCAATGCGCACCGGAGATGAATCCAATGATCCATAGTGGTGGTATATAGTGATATGGACACACACCAATGGTTACGAGAGTGAACTACCACCTAGTCTAGTCTCTCAGGTAGTTACGGGAGTGAACTGCCACCTGGCTGAGTTAACTAGTCTACCGGTCTTCAATTAACTTAATGAAATAGAGTGAAGTGAGGAGGAGATGATGGAGTCATGGGTAATTCACTAGTATGGTGATGATACCAAGGAAAATGTGCATTAGCTGGTAATGATTCCAATTTTTCATGGTGACAAAACCAATGTAGTATCTAGACTCCACTCAACTAGTCAAACGAAAGTGAAAATTGAAGAGAATATTCTCCTAGAGGAATATTCTCCCTAAAATTTAGGAGACTAGATAAAGACTAATAAACATAGGAAAAATAAATATTAGGTGTGTGTGAATTAACTCCAACAGAGGGAATTTTTATTATAAGGTTGGAGATGAAGAAATACTTGATTCCCTTCAGAAAAGTGGCATTCAAAATGACATTGATCAACTTGTTTCTTCATGTGACTCTGATCTAGGAACAAATTATATTTGAGGGTACGTAGAATGTTATATTAGAATGTAAGGGTTCTATCAACCTCTTGCACCTTGTAAACATCGGGAAGATAAGATAATACAGAGGGGGGATTTTGACCATAGATCAAGCCAAATAGAATCATGTGAGTAGCACCATGGTAAGATGTATTTTACCACCATTCAACTAGTGGTAACCACTGAGCCCATTGATATTTTTTTTTGGACGTGAAGCACCACAAATATGCTTCCAATCACTTGATGATAGATTATGTCTGACCATCAGTCCAGGGATGATAGGCAGTGTTGAGATGAAATTGAGTTCCTTGGAGATTTAACAATTCTTTCTAGAAGTTTCTTGTGAAATTTGGATCATGGTTGGAAACTATAGAATGGGGATTCCATGGAGTTTGAAGATATTTTCCATGAAAAAATTAAGCCATTGTGGAGGATTTGATGGGTGTTGGAGGGAAAAAAAATGAGCATATTTGGAAAGGCTTAAACAAAACCATGATGATTGATTTATTACCATATTTGGGTAATCCAACAGTAAATTCCATAGAGATATATGCTCATATAGTAGGTGGAATAGGGAGAGGTTGTAGTGTGCATGGAAGATTTATTATTTCTCCCTTGTTGCGCTTTCAAGTATGACATTTGGCCAAAAAAGTGTGAATGTCCAGCTTCATGCCTTCCCTAAAAAATGAACTTTTGATCCTTTCATATGTTTTGTGAAAGTAAAAATTCCCTACTATTGGAAAATCATGAAGTTCGGAGAGAACAATGGATTTAAAGTGGGACTGTTTTCTCAAATACAAGAGGCGTTTATAGTGAAGCTCCTCATTTTCCCAAGAGTATCCTAGAGATGCATGAGGGTATTGTTGCAACTATTGGATCAAACTATAAAGTTTGGTATATTGGAACCATTCCTGGTGAACGACCTTTATCCAATTGGCTACAATGTAGGAGAGTGACAAGAGGGACCCGTCTTCTTCACATTTCCTAGAAAGAGCATCAACAACCACATTTTATTTTACCTTATTGTAAATGATCTCATAATCATAGCCAAACATTTTGGTCAACCACTTATGTTGCTTAGGGGATGAAATTATTTGTTCTAAAAAATATTTGAGGCTATGATGATAAGTTTTAATTTGGAATCATTTCCTAAGAAAGTAAGGATGTCAAAGATCCACTGCATGCAAAATAGCTAACATTTCCCTTTCATAGGTGGATTTTCCCAAATGTCTCTCAAAACGTCGTTTGCTAGTGAATGCCAAAGGTCTGCCATCTTACATGAGAATGACTCTAAATCATTTCCTAAAATCATCACATTTCAAAACAAAGGTCTTTGTGAAGAGAATCCTTGCTAGAATGAGAGTTGTACACATAGCCTCTTTCAAAGCTTGGATGGATTGATCAAGAACCATACTCTAATTGAAAGCATTTTTTTAAGGAGAGTAGTGAGTGGGACTATAATGTTTCCATAATTATGAACAAAATTGTGATAATATCTAGTTAAACACATGAAACCTCTCAAAATTTTAAGAGTTTTAGGACAGGGCTAGTCCTTCATATATTTTATTTTCTTAGGATCTACATAGACACCATCCTTACTTTATCCACATGGGAAAGATGGGCTTGGAAAGTTTTACTATAAATGAGGACACCATCAAAGAATACTAGTACTAAAAGAGGAAAGGGAAGAAGACATGATTCATGAGGATTTGGAATCTGGAGGGGGAATTACATAGGCCGAAGGGAATGAATAAGAACTCATAATGGACTTCATGAGTATGAAAGAAAATTTTGGGAATATTGACTCATTTCAGTTAGGAACACCATTTGTTTCACTCGCTCATTGCCAAAACTTTGTAATCAACAGATGGTGAAACTATCTATCATTACAAAAACTATGTAATCAACATATGGTGAAACTATTTCTCATTGAAACAACTATGTAATCAAAAAATGGTGACTAGTATTCCTCTTTTTTCTTGCATAGATGGAGTTTGTGTCAGTTGTTCTCTCGACAAACATCATTGTGACAATTTTGATAAATGTGCCTCTTGGCATGCCTAAGTCCCTTTGTAGCTTGTTCACGGTGACTTTTGTGGTCCAATTTCTTAAATTTCATTGATGACATTTCTAGACATACTTGGGTTTACTTCTCAAAAATTAATAACGAAGTGTTTGGAAATTTTTTGTCCTACAAGGCCCTTGTAGAAAAACAATCTGGTCATCAAATTCAAAGGTTAATAACAAATAATGGAGGAGAATATGTAAACAAAAATTTTACAAGTTATTGCACTGCAAAGGGCATTCAAATGCAACAAACGGTTCCATATACACCACAACAAAATGGCGTTGTTGAGAGAGAAAACCACAAATTAAAAGAAATGGCTAATTGTATGATCAAATCTAAGGGATTAAGTCTTAATTATTGGGTGGAAGTCATTAAATGTGAAAATCACATAGTAAATCGCATTCCCACAAAGTCTATAAAAAATATAACTCTGGAATAAGCATGTAATAAAATTAAGCCATATGTAAGTCACTTTTATGTATTTGGTGGTGTAGCATGGCCTCACATTTCTGATGAGAAAAATAAATATTTACAGCCTAAAAGTGAGAAGTGTATTTTTGTTGGATATTATGAAGATGTAAAAGGTTGCAAACTTCTTCAACCTCATTCTAATGAAATTATTATTAGAATATATGGTAAATTTGATGAAAATATCTTTGCTTGCGATCATAATTCAATGTTTTTTCCTTCTTTGGTCTATAAGACTTCTTTGACATTTGTGCCATATTTTGTTCCTATTGTGGTTTATTTTTCTTTATATGATGACAGTGAATATGAAAATACACCTTTTCCTTCTCACCTTCCTCTAGATAAGTCCATTGAACATGAACCTGCAACAACACCACAACTTTCCTGATGGGTCCATTCAACTTGAGAAACAACTGGTGATCTTGTCGACGATCCTTCATATCAGAATCATAAACATTCATAGTTCCAACATGACTCTTCTCTTTTGGCTCATGTTTAAGAGACTCATTATCCAAAGATATATTTTCATAATCTTAAGGTCATCTAGATTGGGATACAACAATGAATGAAGAGTATCATTCTTTAATGGAAAATTATACTTGGGATCGTGTACCTCTTCTGAAAGGAAAAAAAAACTCATCATATGCAAATGGCTCTATAGAACTAAGTATACATCAGATGGAAGTGTTGAAAGATGTTTGAAAATGGGTTTTCATTGATGTCAACCCTAGAAGAAGTCTATAAGACCCTAAAAGTGATTTAGTTATCATTGATCTCAAGCCTAGAAGAAGTCTAGAATCCCTAGAAGTGATGGGTTTATTTGAAGGAATCTCTAAAGTGGTGCTCTTATTGCATATATCTAACCATGGCCCTCACATGAAGATCCTTTTAATAATCCAACAAGAAACCATAGTGGTTAAGAAAAAAATTTACAATGTATGGTCAAAGAATCTTTGAGAATATGGTTAGTAAGCCCTAGAGGTATGGTCATGAAGACCAGATTTGTTTGAAGAAAAATAATATGAAGGACATTGTAATTACATATAAAATTCCAATTGATTGATATTCCTCATCAAGATGTTTCCAACGGTAGTTGGAATGCCACGTGGTTCCTCATGATCAAGAAGTTATGCAACAACACCACAACTTTCTTGATGGGTCCATTCAACTTGAGAAACAACTCGTCATCTTGTCGGCGATCCTTCATATCAGAATCATAAACATTCATAGTTTCAACATGAATCTTCTCTTTTGGATCATGTTTAAGAGACTCATGATCCAAAGATATATTTTTATAATCTTAAGGTCATTCAGATTGGGATACAACAATGAATGAAAAGTATCATTCTTTAATGGAAAATTATGCTTGGGATCTTGTACCTCTTCTGAAAGTAAAAAAAACTCATCATATGAAAATGGGTCTACAGAACTAATTATACATCATATGGAAGTGTTGAAAGATGTTTGGGAATTGGTTTTCATTGATGTCAACCCTAGAAGAAGTCTATAAGACCCTAAAAGGGATTTAGTTATCATTGATGTCAACCCTAGAAAAAGTCTAGAATCCCTAGAAGTGATGGGTTTATTTGAAGGAATCTCTAAAGTGGTCCCCTTATGGCATAGATCTAACCATGGCCCTCACATGAAGATCCTTTGAATAATCCAACAAGAAACCATAGTGGTTAAGAAAAAAATTTACAATGTATGGTCAAAGAATCTTTGAGAATATGGCTAGTAAGCCCTAGAGGTGTGGTCATGAAGCCCCAATTTGTTTGAAGAAAAATAATATGAAGGACATTTTAATTACATATAAAATTCCAATTGATTGATATTCCTTATCAAGACGTTTCCAACGGTAGTTGGAACGCCACGTGGTTCCTCATGATCGAGAAGTTATTCCCTATTAAAGATGAAGCCACGAAGTTTGGTCAAGAAGCCCTAGATCTAAGGATAAGAAATTACAAGTCGGCCCCAAAAATAATTAAAGGATAAGCATTGTTGCAAACAAGAACTTAGAGGTCGGACCTAAATTCATGTAATGGAGGTACTTGAAAAGTATAAATAACCATCAATAACATCTCATTTTATATCAACCAAGTGTGATATCAAGTAAGGATGTGATCTATTAGCAAAATTGAAGTAATGGAGGAGTGAAAAGGAGGCAAGCCTCAGAGATGAATATTGGAGAAGGGTTTCTGAAAACCCTATTTCAACAAACCCGCACGGGTTAGGTATAGGGCATCCCGCAAGGACCCCGCAGGTTTCACCATAATCGAGGCACCACTAGTTGCCCAGTTTTTTCTAGCGAGGCTGAGGAAAGTTTAAGGAAGGGTTTGAATATGGTGTTATCCTCTTGATGTTGAAGTTAAGGAACATCTAATAATCTGATATCTTATGTACCAATTTGTTACATGACTATAGGTATGTCTTTATGTATGTTTTGATGGTTATATCTTGGAAAATTATGGTATATGCTTTAAGGCATATCTTGGAGGTATTTGGCACATGGAAAGAGG